>JABXWE010019521.1:0-13649 GCA_014611495.1 Limonius californicus | reverse complement strand
GCAACTCTTCTCAGTGCCCATCGGCAATACACCAGACGTGCAGCATAATCAGGCACAATAAGAGCCTGTACCCTTTGAATATGGTATGGGTACAATTGCTCCTTACGTAACATTCTCCAAATTAGGGAAGCATTAATATTTGTTGCGGTAGAAAGTCTTCTAGTACTGGTACCTGGATTTTCTTCAATCCTGCTTAAAATGTTAAATTCCGCTGCAGGAGTAGAAACTGATGTAGGTCAACCACCACCACCGTTTTTTGATTTAAATGCGCCAACTTCGGATAAACGCTGATGCAAATTTGTAAAAAATTTGTCACACGGAAGTGCCCGGTTCGGAAATGCTTCGACATACAAGCGACGTGCTTCATAAAAATTACCATTGGCCTTACCATACATGAAATGCATGTCTGCCATTTCCGCGTTGGTATACATATTCCCACAACAACAATAACAATATTGACACTTACAGAAACTCAAACAAATGTTGTTTTATCCATTTTCATAGCAGACGGGATAAATACGATTCTGTACTCCTACTCTGCGTAAATAATTTGGCTGTATCTCGAAAACGGTTGATTTTCGAACCCATATTTATTACAACTTTTTTGTTTGTATTGATAAGATCTATAAGTGGGTAAAGTATCCGAACGTATTTTTTAAATACCCTATATATATATACAGGGTGTTCAAATTGAAGTCGGCACTATTGCCAACTTTGTTACTACTAAAGATACGATGTTGGTTAAATTACCAAAGTAGTAGCGTTTTTTCTTCCGATTACGACGGTAAAATTTTAAAAACAATTGAACTTCGCGTTTTCGAGATATTAAAAAAAAACAACATTTTTTTAAATAGAATACCCTGTATTTGTGCACATTTTAAACGATAATTTAATTTTAAACAAAATTTATTAATACATAAATACCGTAAACTTACAAATAAACGAACTACAAGCATTTAAATGCTTGAAAAACCGCGTCCTAGATCTCGCTCTTTCAAGCCATCAAGTAGCTATTTGAATTTGCTTTAACAATGGCATTCACACATTTAGAAAAATGTGATATGTTAGAAAATTACATAGTTTATCAAAAAAATTCCCATCGTGCTCTCGAACATTACAATGCGTTATTTCCCGGACGAATCTTGCATAATCGAAGATATTTCTTGATCCTATACCGTAAGTTTAGGTCAAATAATAAAGTGTTCGCTAAATCTGTTCCAAGAAAATGATTTATACTTTATTTATTTATATCGATGGTTTGTTAATTGCGTTAGGCGCAGTCCGAACTTTTTGCACTTAATTTTGTGGAGTCATGAAACTAATTTCTCTAATTGTGGTATGTTTTATCGAAAAAACCAGCATTACTGGGGTCGAGAAAATCTTATGCGTAACCATCCTCATAATCCCCAAAGACGTTTTAGTGTAAATGTATGGCGTGGCTTAATCGGGGGAAGAATAGTAGGGCCTGTATTTTACGAAGGTAGTCTTACAGGTGAACGGTGCAGAGAACTGTTGCAAAATACACTAGAGGAGTTTTTAGATGATCTCAATGTAGCTGATCGCCCACAAGTTATTTTCCAGCAAGATGGTGCACTACCGCACTATCGCTGGATAAGTACACGTGGACCAATATTATGGCCACCACGTTCGCCAGACCTTACACGTGTATTAATTATTAATTAATTATTAATTAAGCAAAGTGTATTAATTTTTCGACAACTAGCCAATGTTTACATGATTTTCCTTTAAATGCTTGTAGTTCATTTATTTGTAAGTTTAGGGTATTTATGTATTAATAAATTTTGGTTAAAATTAAATTATCGTTTAAAATGTGCAAAAATATACAGGGTATTCCTTTTAAAAAATGTTGTTTTTTTTAATATTTCGAAAACGCGAAGTTCAATTGTTTTTAAAATTTTACCATCGTAATCGGAAGAAAAAACGCTACTACTTTGGTAATTTAACCAACATCGTATCTTTAGTAGTAACAAAGTTAGCAATAGTGCCGACTTCAATTTGAACACCCTGTATATATATATATTATTATTATTATTATTATTATAAATAATCCATTAAAATTGGGTAAAGGATGCCGTGCAGTTTGAATAAATATTGTAATTCTTTGCTTTATAAGAAATGTATTCAACAATTTAATTACAAATAATTACTGTCACAGTTAAGGCACCTATCCCACTGTTTTACTAACCGACGTATAGAATTCTTGTGGCTGCTGATTGAAGAAGTCTCCCACAGCTATCTGTACTTCTTTGCCAGACTCAAAATGCCGATAATAGATCCGGGCTATAGGGTGGATGCTCTAAAACCCTCCATTTCTTTCGTTGAAGATTTTCTTTTACCCCATTAGCAACATGAGGCCTAGCATTTTCGTGCAGCAAAAATGACCCCGCGCGTAAGTTTTCCTGGACGTTTCTGTCGTATTGCTTGATGAAATTTGTTCAACGTTTCAATCCACTGCGAAAAAACTTTGCTGTAACCCAGATTACGAACAATACTATGGACAGATCCTACACTCGCACCAACAATTTCTGAAATTTCTCTAATTGAAATTCAACGATTTTCTCTAATAAGACCTCCCGCACATGCGATATTGTTTTTTGTTAATGCAGTACACCGTGCACCTGGTCGCGGCTCATCCATAGTCCCCTCTTTTCCATTCTTAAATTTTTGGCACCATTCCTTCACAGTTGGGTATGCAATACATGCATTTCCATACACTTCTTGTACACCCCTAGTGCATAAAAATTGTAGGACCGCACGGTGATCAAACTTGGACGGGTTTTCAATAACAACCGCCATTTCAAAATCGAAGTTTTAAAGGTCAGAATCAAATTCAAATGCCAGAAACTTATTAATGTGTTTCTTACAAACGCTACTAACATTAACAAACTTCATTTGGATTATTGCATTTGTTTTCAAAGCTAAGTTGATCAAGGATGGGTTTCAGTTGAACAAGCTTCGTATATTTTGATTAATTGCTATTGCTGTTTTTAAACGTAACATTTATTTAACTTATCTAACACTGTTTCATAACATCATGAAGAGGCCACAAGTGAAATTATAAAACATTTCTAAAATATTTTCTAACTTGCACGAAGCATCAGTTGACTATTGACTTTTCACCATTATGGTAAGTTAGGAGTCCTTGGCAGGGTCCATTCAGATCTGAGAATACTCGTAAATCTTAACACTTGCGGGGTCACAGATACGGACCAAATATGTGTGGAAGAAAGGAAACGGAATTTAAAGGTTTGGCCGAGTTGGTCTTGAGTGTTGAAACCTTTTATGTAATCAGAAAATTCGAAGCCAGCATGACACTTTCGTATTCAATTATATTGTTTATTAATTTGTAATAGAAAGACAGGAATTTTCCACTTGGTGGATTCTAATATGATAAAAGAAGCGGAGTTGTAAACACAATATGTGGAGGCAACACAAATTGCATTTTGAAATGTCAACATGTATCAAATATGCGTTGGATAATTATAACATTAAATAAAAGCAATGTAACGGAATACGTCGCAACTGGATATGAAAATAATTAAAACTTTATTAATGATCATATTTTAGAAAAGAAAGATCTCTATTCTTTAATTATTTTAGATCGCCAAATTGCGTTTCTGAAGTATATAATTATATGAAGTAGATTAATGCACCTCATTACTATTAATAATAAATAAGTATGGAGCAATGCAAATACGAATGATGTGTTATTTCTCTACACGCTAAAAACGCATTTTTCTATTGTGCATTTATGGAACAAACAAAATATTATGACATTGCAGCTCGATAATAAAAGCGGAAGCAGCTTGACGTATGTAACACTTGTTCGGAAACGCATAATAGATTCAGTAAAATTTTCATTCCTAAAACAAAACGTTTGATCGTGGATAGTGAATACTTCTGAGATATGCATGCTTACAAAATTCGCTCAACAGCATTAACACCATATTAACCGAAAGAATCAAGAAACATACAGCTATGGTACATGGTTACCTGTCACGACTCAACATAGTTTACGTTTTTTTTTTAAATTATATTTCCCTGTGAATATCGAGAACCATAAACAATCCGTTTCTGAAATAGCAGTGCCATTTTCCACAATCTATATAGGTGTCATATGCAATATGTGTTTTATGTAAATTTGGGCTTCTTTGTGTGGAATTTTGTAATGTTGAACTGATCTAGAGTGTGTTAAGAACACATTTAATTTTTTTTTAGAGTTGTTCGATTATAGTCGAGTTGGGTCTCAAACTGTGTATAATTTCATGTAGAACATTAATTTCAAACCACATCTGTGGTAATTTCAAAAGGAAAAAAGTTTAATTTGTAAAATGTGGAATCAGTTAAGTTTTTACAATTGTGATCTGTTTCCTGATTAGTTATTGAACTTGGGAAATGCGTTACATCTTCAAGCTCGAAGCGTCGCTTTTTCAAATTTTTTACTAGATATTGTTAATCTCTATAACAAAGGTCTAAGTTACTAGCCTGCTGACTTTCAAAGCGGGAACACGTTCTCTCAGGGACTTGTTAACATTTTACAATCTGCGTTAAAAGTGTTGATTTATGCAAATAAATCCTTTAAAAAATGTTATTTGTGATTTCACGTTGTTTTAAAAATTTCTGTGGCTGAAATAGTGAATTTTCTATAAAAAAAGTCTATAAGATCTGAATTAGAAATCTGCTAAAGATGGTACTGAACAACGTTTTTCAGGAACGGGTACGACTGGTTCCGGGTAGAAACGTATATCTGTTCCAAATACCTGTTCCGAGTCCGACCCGCTCCGGGCAACATTTGTGTTGAAGACCGCGAAAGCAGGAGCACAATCGGAACCGAATAGCGACTATTCCGTTCCTGTTCCGAATTTGGCTATGCATTATTATTTTACAATATGCGGTAATTTTGTATTATTGATTATCCTGCCGTTTAATTTTAACGGCGATAACATTTAATTCATATATATGCAACCATTCTACATGCTTGGCGTCAGTTGACCGCCATTTGTTTTCGACAATGTTTTTTCTTCGTGGCTACGAATGACGTTAATGACTGTCAACAAAGTGTGAAACGTCAAATTTCTATTAATGCAAGGAAAGTTTCCTTTGTTTTTAAAGTATTTAACCTCAGCGAACCTAATTAGTAACCGATTAAAGTGATTTTAAAGAAGAAATATCTAGGTAGAATTAAAATAAATTTGATTAACGACGAAGTTTAATAGTGATTTGAGTTTTTCTCGAGAGGTTAATCTTAAGAAGTTTAACGGTGTATCAATAAAAGAACATATTAGGATAACTTTGACACAAATTTACAACAGACAAAGTATGAATAAATTTCCTACGCACCTGTCAGCGAGAATACAACGGGTCAAATTTCGGTTTTCAAAAGGGTTGTATCCAATAATGTATTACATAACAACATGTTTACTCAACGGTTTAAAATTTTTGATATATATTCCATCAATTTATTTGACAACCAGCACATAGAAAATATCACTAAATGGACACAATAGACGAATAGAATAGAATAAAATGTAATTTCTGTAAATGAATATTCATTTGCTTAAATCAAAACAATTTTCTCCCAATGGTTTTGCTGACTATTGAGGGTACTTCGTGGCTGTGGGAATATATTTATATTTCATTTTACTAAACTCAAACAATCTTACATAAGTACAATGAAGAAATTGAAAGTGTTAAAGAAAATGTCAAACCAAAGTATTACAGGCAATAAATTAGTCTGCGTAATACATATGTGGAAGAGGAGTAGATTTCGTATTTTTTAATGTAATCTTTTATAGTTTGACAGGTGATTTTATACATAATATGCTACTATATATTTGCTTAAAATTTTATATATATATTTGCTTTTGTGTCCGACAAAATATCGTACTGATAGCAATATGAACATTGGGATATATACTCAACAAACTAATGTATGTAGTTGCAACCACAAAGGTAGGTCTTAGTAAATCAAGCATCATTCAGGTTTCAATGGATTTTGATCCAACTACAGAGCAAGGTATATGACTGCCAACAAAACGATGTGCAAAAAGATCTGTATGCAGGAACCGGTATAATTCACTTTATATAATTTCAAAATTAAATGGGCGTTAATGGAACGAAAAAGTACAAACTACAAATTAGAATATTGATTAGGAATGGGCTATTTAAGTAAGAAAGTATTGAATAGTTTAAGCGGTTTCTCTCAATACAGTTTAAAATTATAGTAGGTGGAATAACTTAATTAGAAAACGCGGGATTCCCCTAATTCATATGGAATCATCAAAAATGTAGAAGATACACTGTAGGCTAATCCTGGAGATGCGACAGAAATACCGTACAACAAATTAGCTACATTGCGTGAACTTTAACATAACAAACGGAAGAATAAACTTTACTATACACAACATGTAGTAATATGTTGTTTACATAACGTACAACCAGCGACAAAAGAAATGACGCTACTAACAATCATATATGGGTAACAATTTTTCATGCAGCTATTAGTAATGCTGTAGTTATGAACCAGCCACGCTGTTTTTATTCACGTATATCTAACATTTAGCAACTCACCTGGCTGGCCTTGAATAAAGTTTGATAAGCAAAATTTTCTCTTTTCAAATGTCGGAACATTTTCATAGTTTATTTTTAATAATTTTGAATAAACCCCATGAAAATAAAAAAAATACCGTCAATTTAAAATTAGTATCCCTATTTTTAATGAGGAAGAAAGTTTGAAGTGAAAAACAGTTCATTCGTTGCCTTTTACGGAAAGTTAAACTACTACAGTACTAATTGATTAAAACATTCTTATTTTTAGGTTTATTGCTATCCATATATTTTTTAATTTAACTAAATCATATGTTGGCCATCTTTATAGATTGTTGGTTTGTTATAATCTCATTTCGTACGAAACTCTAGAGTTGTCAAAAATTTTGAAAAATGATTGCAAAATCGACTTGGTTTACGTATGAAGTTAGAGAAAACCAAAATATAGATAAACTTCCGGTATAATCGGAAGTACCCGAAAGTTGTCAATACGTTGACTGAAAAAACATTTCTACGAAACACTACTAATGTATCGAAATTTTCAAACTGCCATTCCTACAGGCATACTTACAAAATTTTAGTAACGCTATTTTTATCAGATTAAATCAAAAAATCGATTCTTTAAATATTTACTTACACAATTGCACCTTGTACCATTGTCCTTTAGTAATCTTAAGAGCAGTTTGAACATTGTCTTCTCTGTGCCAATCTTACATATAATTGTTAATATAGCCAATATTTTAGAGTTTAAAATTTTTTCGTTTTGGTAACGAACAGGTTTTTTTGTATACTACGGTACTGTTTGGTAGAGGTTATATTAGAACTCATGTTCGTCAATATGTATGTGTAAGCCACAAGAAATTAATTGTAATTTAAAGTCACAGGTTGCTGGATAGTTCTCACTTGCAACATTATATACTGATGTAGCTGTGTGCAATGGGCCAATGGTTGATGAAACACTTCAGCTTACAACGCATGTCGCACGGTATTGACGACCGCCAATAGCGTCATTTATTTTACCTCTAACTGTACATGCACCTGAAACTCAATAGACTGATACCAGAACTCATACCACTATGTTTAATGATCTATATAAAAATCGTAATATTTTCTTTTATATTAAAACATCACTTTCAGTAAATTTGAAATAATGTACTTAGTTTGAGAAGATTATTATCCGAATGTTTATTTTTGGCTATGTTTATTATACTATCAAAGAAAAATGGTTTTGTATATTTTATATTTTTGAATGCTAAACTACCTATCTTATGAGGCAACTACGTATATTTTTTTAGCCTATTGTAGATGTCGTTTTTCTATTTTTACATCGTAAGATCCGGTCTTAAGTGATGACTCACTACTTATCACAACATGTCGCGTGTAAATAGCGGCAGTATCGAAGAAAATTCCTTGCAACGGTTTTTAAAGGTTTGCTATACGAAATTACACAACACGGTTAGATCGCGGTGGATTTTTTGGGAGATTGACAAATGGAAACTGCATGGTGGTTGCACCAGCAAGTTTCCAGGAAGGGTGATTAATATGAAACCGATATGATATGATGTCGGTGTTTTGCGGTAGGAAATTGAGAAAATGGCGATGTTTGAAGGTTTTCAATTTGCTGAGTGATGCTAGGAGAAAATGATGCGGTAGCGGTGCAGGTTATTGTCCGTTTCCTTGAGGCGTGACAGGGGGTGCGTATCCGGCGTCGCCTGTGACGTGCGTGATGTATAAGCCGACCATTAGACAATTAACTAGGTGTGATACAAGGTTTTATCTGTCCAAGTGCACAAACACATGAATATTAATACAGCCTTTCATTTGGGGGTTGTAAACCCATTTCAGCCTGCATCACTTTCTCCCTTTTTTAGCGCATACTGCCTTCAGCTAGTACTTTTAATTACGCTCATTTCACAGCGCGATATTAACATATACGCGGCCTGTAACGCGTCCGTACCACCTTTGCAGGCGAAATGAGCAATCGTTGACTTGTTTATTGGCATGGGAATTGCAAGACCATTTCCGTCTTTACTCGTTAAGTGCTTTTGATGATTAGTGGGAACTCCGTGTAAATCAATATTTACTCGGCAATCGGTAATTATTATTCGAGCACAGAACTCCGTTCACATCAAATATAATATTCTAGCGAGCAATAAATTCAGCCGTCAGATTTCCCGGTCGCATAAACTTCAGCCGTGCTGAAACGTGTTTGGCACGAACTGTTATTCCCGAATCTGGGCCTGGTATGGTCAAAGAATCCGGCTATCCCGCTCACACGTCCTGTATTATGCAACTCATTTTATACAACCCAATCTCGGCTTCGACCGATGTCTTCGCCGCTTCTGGAACCGTACTTTAACGCATAATATATCAGTCACTTCTTCCCATACGCAGTCGTTAAACTCGTCGATATTTTATCATTAGATATCCGAATCCCGACCAACTAGCAACCGCCTCCATAACGAATCGGTTACAAATTCCAAGCCCCCTTAAAAAATCCCCAAAATTAAAGCGAACGCCACAGGCCCTGCGATAACAATAACATTATTGCAATATTGTCAGTTCCATGCAGGTTTCCAATTAACATAAATTTTAATGCAGACAGCTGTCTAAACATCATCTAACTCTACAATCCACACGAATAAACTGTGTTTACAATTTCCACGAAATAAATGGTAGTATTTATCATTACACGATGCACGTATTTTGAACGGATTCACATTTTTAAGAGAACAATTATTGCTTATATTTTTTTAACACAGAATATAATATCTTTAAATTTCTGCTTTAAAATCAGGGCCGCATTTACGATAACTTGGTATATTTACGATTAAGGAGCAAAAACTACGGCACAATATAAAATAAATGGCGCACAATTTTGAAAAAAAACTTTCAAAACGCCAAATATGTTTCATACAGTGCACACCGCTTATTGGAATGACGGATAAGTATTCATTCGATTATTATTATCATTTTTTCAAAGAATGAACCGGACTTGGACATGACGTCGGTTTATGTTATCAACTTTTTCTTAGGATTGCTTTCTTCCACGAGCAATAACCTTGTTTGCATGCATTTTGTTTGTAGTTTCAAGCTCGAGTGGTACCGGACCCCTATCTCTTGCAAATTAACAGCCTGTGGGCTGGTTGGCAGCAGCTAACTCGGTTCCATTCCAATCTTTTGCAATAGCTGAGATAAAAAAGAAACGTGAACTTAGCTTAAAAGAAACAATTAACAGTTTACAACAGATTATAAGTGGCCGGAAATAACTGAGCGGCATGTTGCAGTAGAATCAAACATTACGCAGACAGATCTGTAAAATTAAAAAAAAGTATTGTAATAGAAGATGCAGCAGCGAAAAATAACAATTTAAATACTAAAATAAATTGCACTGGGGAAGACGATTAAAACTCTAGTTGTCTAATGTCTATGAACATGATGCACGTGTAGCTGGCCGGTTGATGCATCTGAAAGTGGGAGAACTTGCAAAGAAACGAAAAAGGAAAAGAAAAATTTATTGCAAGGGAAGGGTTGTTGCTTTCGTAGCAATTGTAGTAGGTACATTCACTATTATTCTGAGCACTTTATTTGCAAAATTGGAATTTTGAAGATGTACCTGCGAGATGTGTTGCCTCCAACACTACAAGGAGAGGTCGCTTTAATTATTTATATAATAAAATGGAACACTTGATAGAAAGTAGTGAGTTTTTATTTAATTATGGGTACAATTACACAAGTCGAGCATGGCATGTTTAGTTGTTTATTAACGTGGAATCCCCAGTTGAGCTGGGTATATAAAAAAGAGCCCCACATATTTCATGGATTCATCTCGCGGCCTCTGTTCAATATTGTTGTTGCTAATACTGGTATTTGCAGATGTATGTATGTGTTTAACAGTAAATATTTACAGACCATTTAAAAAACCACTTACTTAATTCGTTATCAGCTGTTTGGGTTTGCAAGATGACACTTTCTTCAAAATCTTGCATAATTATTGCCGTGTCGTCCGCAAACATCCCTATTGTTGAATTAAAATTAGATGATGTTGAAATATTGTACAGAAATAGATTCAACAGGATGGGTCCCAACATGTTTCCATGAGTTACGTCTTTCGGGCCGGAAGTGAACTATTTATTCTTACTATTGTTTGTTGCAGTCGGTAACAAAAAAGTCGATTTTACGAGAGATACAGATGACTATCTTTCGTTCTCGCTTCCGGGATTTTTAAAAATGTGCCCGTTTGCTTTTGAAACAGTTTCGAAATTACAGGCATTATAGAGATTAGCCTGTAAGAGGAAACTTCAAGTGGTGGTGTTTCTGGTTTAGAAATGATGATAACCTCAGCAACTTTCCATAACCTTGGTACATATTGCAACCTGAATGATTCATTGATCAAATTAGTAAGCTTTACTATGGCTCTTCTCAGGGGTTGTTTTAGGACTTCTCCAGTTATCAGGTCAAAGCCGGTTACTTTTTTGGGTTTATATTTCTTTGATTCCAGTGCTTACTTCTTTCTCTAGGTGTTGTGCGCCTGATTTCTTTTTCTAGTTGTATTGGTCGGTTTCAGTCGGGTTCTTCTTCCTGTGCTTCATTGGCTGGGATCTTTTTCCCATACGGTTTTTAAATATTTCAGCTTCTTGCTCGTTGCTTCTCGGCCACTTTCGGTCTTCTTGTTTTATTGGGGGAGTTTGCATAATTGGTCTTCTTAATCTTTTGGTTGATTCCAGAGAAAGTATTCAGTGCTAAAATCGGCCGTTAGTTCTCTCGAATAAGTATTTATCAATTCACTTTTGACTTGTTGAATCTCTCTTTTCAGCTGTTCGCTAGAACTATTTAATCTGGTTTTGTCCTGTAGAGCTGGTTTGTTGCTATTTCCTTCTTAACTTCCTCCCTTTGAGATAGTTATTTCCTGATACTCTTCGCTTGTTTTCAGAAGAGTGTTCCCAGGCTGCTTGTTGAATGTTGTTTATAAATAATTTAATTTCTTCTTCTAACTGTTGTTCATTTGTTAATGACACTGTAAAATTGATTTTTTCTTCTAAGGATTGTTTGAAGCTCTCCCAGTGTGTTCTTTATAATGCTTTCACTAAGGGTTAATACAATAGGTGAATGGTTTGAATTCACAGCCCATCCTTCCTCGATGTGCAGGTAGTTTGCTGATACGTTTTTTGTTATAAATAAATCAATTAAATCAGGAATTTTGTTTAGGTCGGTTGGCCAATATGTGGGTTTGCCTGTATACAGTGTTTCGCACCCATATTCTATAACTGCTTCTAATAGTTCTCTTCCTTTGGTTGTTCTTAATCTTGATCCTCAGTAAGTGTTCTTCACAATGAAATTGTCTCCCACCATAAGTGTTTTTCGTTGCTTTTTTAAAAAATTTAGATTACTCTTGGTGGGCAGTAAAGAGAACATACTGTAACAAAATAGTTTTTAGCTTTGATGCTTACCGTCGTTACTTGAGTTTCTTCCGTCTCATATTTGTTTTCTCCAAATTGTAGAATATTTTCTTGTAATACTATAACACGTTCTCCTCGAGTAGTACTTTCAGAATGTATGGTATGATAAACATTATATCCTTTAAATGTAACTTGATTGTTTTGTGAAGTGTGTCTCTGATACGAGGCACATATCTATTTTTTCGGTATCAAGGATTGTCTGTAGCTCGCTTCCATTCCATTATGGTAAGTTTGTTGGCCATTTGTCTTTTTAGCAATAGCTCATTTGTCACTACTTTCTATTTTGGCTAGACGTTTGTCAAATGTGTTAAGTAATATTTGTTAACTATTCTATTTCGCCAATATTCTTGGGAGGGTTTGGCCAATAGAGCTGCTTAGTTAAACTATATAGTTACTGCTTCCGGTTGGTACAGTTGTGTTTTAATTTTCAGTTATCTGGCTCTTGTTGACATTTATTTGTTGTATATTAGCTGCATTGTTTGATTCAAGTTTATTGACATTAATTTGCTTGTTGTGTTTCTGTCTGGTGCCGTTGAGGTTCGGTCCGGGATCCCGTCCATGGTGCACGCGTTTTTAGTGGGGCTCCGCTTTCGTTTAGAGAATTAGCGTTAAATATGGAATAATCGCGGGCAGGCGCTCGAAAGAGCTTTGCGCTATAAAAAAGGCTAACTAGATTCAATTGGACTAGTTCGAATAACTGCAATTAGGTGTATTTAGTGGATCTTGTACATGCATATATTCGTTGTTCAGTCGTGTTTTCAAGTCACACAAGTGCAGGCAGGCCGGAATAGGATCGGGACTCCGTCTAAAAATAGCTTTAGGTCATAAATCATCGCAAGGCAGGTAGTCGGCCTGGGGAACTATTGGATTCTTATATTTTCCTTTAAAACAAAGTGTTAGTTTGTTTGGCTGGTCTTAGTTATTTCATTATTCAGTTTAGTAAAGTTGTCATACATTGCTTTATCCACTATTCCATAATTGACAACTATTAATATCAGGGAACGGCCAGGGCGAGTTAGGAAATAAATTCGAAGTTCCTAGGTATTTCAGTCGGCCAACTCAACTTGGATTTATCAGTTAGGTGATTGTACTATTTCCTTTGCACATTCTTCAAATTAATAACAAAAAATTACGGTACTGTCCAAGTTTGGAACGGGCTTGCATGGGCGGCGCGACGGGGTGCGGACGTGCGTATTATTCATTGGGTTTCTTCTTAGTTTTGCTTTAATAAGGACAGCGTGGGAAGGGGTTGGCTACAGGGTTTCGCGAGCGCGGACCTGTCCTTTCGGGCCCGGACCAAGGGTTCGAGAACGCCGCTGTTCGCAGTTTATTTTTATTCCGCCATTCCGCATTTCTTCTAATTAGGGGACTAAACAGAGTTCTAGGGTGCTCCGACTAGTGGTTCCCGCATTAGGGACTTGCCTTACGTTTGAGTGGAGAAATTGCTTTAGTTTAGCGCAATACTTTTGGGGAATCACTTAGAGAGACGGTGTGTGACAATCCACAAGGGGAAGGGCGAGGGGCGGACCACTGCCGTCTCTACAAGGTGCGACCTACACAGGGGAAAGAACCGAGACCGACACAGGCCACAAACCACACAGGGGAACTTCGAACGCAGATAAA
>JABXWE010019520.1:0-41482 GCA_014611495.1 Limonius californicus | reverse complement strand
TAAACCTATTTTTAAGACACTCCTAATATTATTCTTTACATTTAACAGCAAAATTAATATTTCATATTTTCTCGCAACTTTATATGCAAATGTTACTAATGATTGCTATATTTTCCACTTTCCCATGCGATCGACGCAAAAACATTTTCGTATTTTGTGATTTTATCATTAGCAATTAAAAAATAAGGTGATAAACACAACTATTTAATAAATTTAAACCGCCATAATGGATAAAAAGATTTTAATAACCAAGTTTGGTCAAAACGTAAACGGAATCATACAGTGGCGGACTGGAAATTTCCATTGGCCCTGGCAAACGCGAATAAACCGGCCCGGTATGTATGCTAATAAGTAAATAAAAAATATGAAACCACAATATCTACTAATCCAATATTAAACATAAACATAATATATAGTAAATCATATACATATTATTATTTATTATGGAGCTTTCACCGACCTTGTAGCCCCATCGCTTTGGTGTGAGACAAAGCTAAGCTAGTTTATGCAATGCCCAACAGGGCTCGACTCTGCGGGTTACCATGTTGGTGCGTAACCGTTCTTGACTTGTCTGACATAAGTGAATGCGTGTGGAGTCTTGCTACTCTTCTAGTGCGACCATAACACGAGGAGTGCCATTAATTTGATCCCCAATGGCAAATGGAGACCGGAACCCAGTACCGACCAACCAAGGAATTAGAAAAAAAACTGACCCTGGAGTGATTCGAACCAGGAAGCGTTTGGACTGTTACATCCACAGCCTGACTATATTACCACTAAGCCACATCAGTCCTTACATATACATATTATATTATAGAAAAGCATAACATATACCTAAGGGTGCAATCGCGCGTGCACAATTATTAAATCAGCATCTAGATTAGCCGCAGACGGTTCAATTCGAATGATTGCTATAGTAGTCGCAATGAAAAAAGACCAGAGTAGGATTAAAATGAAAACCCTAAGTTGCAACACTGCATCTTTTTCTAGCTAAGCTGACTTTACGGTGTACATACCCTCGGCAACTTGGCAGATATGATTTTCTTAACAATTCTCTTTTTGAGTAACCAGTGGCGTAACTAGAACTCTTGAACCCCTCTGCAAAATTTTTTTGTGAAAAGTGAGAAAAAGAGTTCTAGGATCCCAAAATCCAACATTTTGAATAATGATGATTTTTGGCAGGACTGGATTAACTATTAAGCAATATAAGCATGTGATTAGAGCACCAAGGCGGAAGGAGACACAACATGCATTTTTGGCTCGATAAATGGTGAAGGAACCTTCTATTTTAAGTTAATAAAGTTCAAGAAGGAGCGACATTTGGGAATTTCGGGTCTCGGTTCGGCACTATGCTTAGGGCATAATATGGACTTATCCGGCTCTGCTTTTTGGGACAATTGTTTATGAGATTTTTCTTTCGCCGTGATATGTATTGGTGAAAAAATGAATAAATAACTGTATAACTTACACACTGGAAGACAGACAGGCCCTTAGCTAGACATACAGAAATAATTTACTAATAGTAGGTATATCCTGATTTCCTCAGCTTACAGATCTGCATTATAAAAAAATAAATACGAGCCCTCCTTATAATGTAAATAATATATTGTCTGGCCTTAAAGCATACACGTATATCAGAAACTTCATAAACATTAGTTTGAATATATCACCAAGTCATCAATGAAAGTTCAAATGTCCAAAAGTCCATCTGGACTTCCACTGTTGAATTGGTGAAGAACTTATCTCCAAAGGTATTTCTCGTCACGATATTTTAGTTAACCCTGCTGAAGGCAGCAACTGAATTTCGGGAATACGTATTTAGGTATTTTAAATATCGTAGTGGTAGGGGATTTTCAAAGTGTTATCTAGTTGAACCACCGTCCCCGTTCAATCCCATAAAATTTTTATATAAAGATACAGATTTTAAAGTTTTTTTTCCTCCTTTTACATTATCTCTTCTGTCTTCTTTCCATCTTGTCTAATTTTTTGATAATGAAGATAATACTGTAAATGACACTACTGTGGTTGTTAAAACCAAAAATAATCATAAACAAAAAATCCTGATTTATTCAAATTTGCGTCTTCTCACTTTCATTTCTGCAATATTATTTATTAATTCCTGGACATCAATTTTCTCAGCTACTTGAACTTCAACGTTAAACAGTAATAACGTTAACAATTCTTTTTTAATTAAAAGGTTACATATGTAAATATAGTTCAGCAGAACGTCTAAGGGTCTCCTATATGATGACATACCTTACATACCCCTATTTACGCCGCTATGAAAAGAGATTTCAAAACAAAATTATATCCAAAAAATCCATTAGATAATTTAAAATTAATTTTGGACTTTTATGAACTTTAAAAATAAGAACGAATATTCACAATGAAAAATTAACAAAATCTGTTTTTTTTTATTACAATAAGTGCCCTACACATGTCTTCTATGAAATTATTAAAATCATTGCATTCCCGAAAACTTCCGGGACTTTGTCTCGAGTTCTGGGAATAGAAAAATTGTCGAGGCCCAGAAACCTAATCACAATGTATGAAATAAATGTGACGATTAACGCATCCCTTCTTTCAGAAAAATTTTGTCTATTGAACATATATTTTTTTAATAGTAATTTTTTACGGACATCATTCGGCCCGGTTCTGTCAGGGAAAAAGCACAGAGTCCCGCCGAGCTACTCCGCCACTGATCATATTTATAAAACAATCTGATAACGGAATAAAATTACAGGTTTCTCGATATGAAAATAACCATAAAAGCCATAGTACGAATGAAGCTAAACATATAAATAGATATTTTTACTTATTTTCTCGTACAACGTTATTAACCACATATCAATAAATGCAGGCTGCTTCAAATATTTTTGTAATTAAATCAAACCAGATAATTAAATGCGGCGAATAAGGTTCTGTGTTCTTTAAATCCCCGACCTGACTGGACGTGCGTCCTTAACATAACCTCAATTGTTTATTCTGCCGTGTTGAACTATAACAGGATCGGAAAAGGACTCTTGTAACCAAGTAATTTACAAACCGGTGATGGTAAATGTAAAATAAAAATTATCCTTAAAAAGTTTATTACATTTTGTATTGCAGAATAATGCCGTTTCATTTTTGAGTTATTATTTTTAAATGTACAATGTTTTGTCTTTATTGTATCAACTTTAGCTTTTCCACTTCAATATATTATTTAAATTTATTTGCCTGATAACGCTTCTTCTACTTATAAATTTTTAATTAATTAAACTAAATAAATTTTCGTTGTACTGCTTTCTGTATACAGAGTGTATCCATCGTGTATCTTTTATGTTCTACAATTTTTTTAATTTACTTTCGTCGTTTTCTTTTCATTTTTCAATATATAAACAGTTTAAAATAATGAAATGCAGCAATGTTACCGATTTAAATAAAACGATAATTGAAAACAAACGGCCTTTATGGAAAAATAGTCTTGCAATAGTCGCTAGTGCCTTTTAGTTTGCATAGAGCAAACAACGAAATGAAATACTACTACAGGAATTTGTAATTTTTGTGTATTTCACGTAAACTAGATTATAATCAAAATCATTCCAATCTGCTTCTTGTTTGTAACTTACACGCGAACGTATGCATTGTTGCCACATCGCAAAATTATCAGGTAATCAAATAGATAATAGAAAAAAATGTTAAAACCATTATGGCCTTTATAGAAAAATAGTCTTGCAATAGTCGCTAGTGCCTTTTAGTTTGCATAGAGCACACGACGAAATGAAATACTACCTACAGGAATTTGTAATTTTTGTTTATTTCACGTAAACTAGATCATAATCAAAATCATCCCAATCTGCTTCTTGTTTGTAACTTACACGCGAACGTATGCATTGTTGCCAGATGGCAAAATTATCAGGAAATCAAATAGATAATAGAAAAAAAATGTTAAAACCATTATGGCCTTTCTGCAGTCTAAATATGTGATTAATGTAAGGTTTTGTGCTTAATTATTATTACACCATTATATACTTCTTATTTTAAACTATAGTAATGTGTTTGTCATTTTTATTGTTAATGACATTATTTGTGTTTCCTATTTTGCAACTATGGACTTTATATGTACGAATAAATAAATAATGAACATGGAGGACTGGCTTCCGGTTTTTAACATCAATCATTCTTTGAGTATCATTCACATAATCAAGTGAACAATCTTTTTATATGTAATGGGAAAAACAAATTATTTTATTAATTCTTTTATTATTGTTTTTTATTCTTTTTAAAAAGACTTGCTTTTATAGTGAAATTAACATAAACCATGATAGTAGACAGTTTTCCGAAGAAACGTTCTTCGTAATTTCAAACCATGCTATGTACGACAGTTACACCCTGTATAAAGCATTTTCTGATTTTAAAATAAGTCTTGTGATAAAAGTATCGTGTAACATCTATTTCTGCGTAGACAGTCAATTTTAAATTAAACAAAAAACTTCTATTGACAGAAATACAAGAAACAGAAAATTTATTATGGCAAGATACAAGCAATTATTGCATACTAGATTAAAAGCTTTAGCGTGAACCATGATAGATGACCATACACTCTAACATTCCGTTAAACTTTAGCGCTTAGACTACACTTTATTATGCATACTAGCGAGTTCACATTGGCAACGTTTACACGAATGAATTTTAATTCGATGGCAGCGTGTATGGATCAGAATTCAATCATGTTTTTCATACTTCCAATTAAAAAAGCCATGACTAACGTTAACAATCTATAAATACTGTGTCAGTCGTTAGGAATTAATATTAATATCGCACTGACAATATACCCACCATGTGCAGAATTTGCACAGATGAAATTCCAAGCAATTTAACCTTTGCAATTCCACACGTTAACCCGTTTGGTATTCGGGAACGTATCAATTTTATACGCTGCACAATAGCATAGCTGCGCTTTTACGGCGTTATAATAAAAAGTATATCTTCAAAGTGTAAGTAAAATTCCAACAGTCTTCGCGCACACCATAAAAAGGGTAATAAAATTAGGCAATAAAAATAATGCCCGCTAATATACACATCCAATCCGTTATTTTCTTACATAATTTAATATGAAATAAGCCGTAAAAATGTGACATCTTTACCTTGGTTCTGTTGAGTGGCACGGAAAAGTCCCAGTCCGGAGCGACGAACAGGTATCCGCTCCGGGCTACTGCACGACTTGCCTGGAAAGGAAAAATCGTTTTAAAAAACTGGTATTTGCATTTGTAACGAGTACGTTTGAAAACATACGAAAACAGATGTAGCATCTACAATTAAAACAGTTCATTCGTCATTATCTGGAGAAATACACCCACCTAGGTGCATGTTGATGTTAACGATGATTTATGACGGTACAACTGTCAACCAAATAAGTAACAAAACGAATTTAACATTTTTTCTCGTACCGGTTGGCGAATTCCGCGATGTTAATTTCGTTGTAGTCTTCCTTGTTAGTTGTTACTGAACAACAATTTAACTTACATACCTACAAGGATATGATGAACTTTTCATTGACCCCCTACAAGCGATCGATTGCTAAACCACAATCACATTCGTACTGAAAAGTTTAATGTCTTAATTAACTTGTACAAAAGACAGGACTAATTAACTACCCAAAAAACAACAAGGTTGTGATTGTGAAACGTTTCGGTACTACAACAAAGCAGTAATAAAACATCATCGATACATTTTATTGGATTCATTATCTATACACAACATACCTCTTTTATTTGTTGCCAAGGTCTAAAAATGCGAATTTACTATCTATTAATTTATAGATATGTCCATGATTTCACTATTAATTTTGGCTATTACGTATACGGTATTTAGATATACTACCGGTACAAGTGAGCCAGCCACAATCGTACTTCTAACAAATCTCATGAATACGAAAACTAAGCAATTTATAAGCTTGTAAAGCGTGTAAATTTAGTATAGATGTAGAAAATCTATTTTAACACGTTTATATTAACATTCAATCAAGGTGATTATCGTTGGGATATATTTATAATGGAAAGTTGGACAAGAATTACACGTAGTTATATGTTGGGGCACAGCCCTAACATTCCGAACTGCTAAAAATGTGGTGGTTTCGATTCGGGGATTGTCTGAACTAAACTAAATTGATTAAAATACAATTTTATTTCTGCACCAAAACAACGATGCATATGCTTAGCCACTATCTTTCTACTTAAACCGATCAACAATTACTAACACGTACCATTTTTTTTCATTCATTCATACTACCCCCCCCCCGAACCGCTTTCGCATTACTTCAAGGGGGTGCGGGTGTTCCTTACATACTGTTGGAGGCTCTTAGAAGTTCCGAAAATGATTTATATTTGTATTTGTGCTATTTTAAACCCTATTAGGACAGGATGTTCGGAATGGCCCAAAATCTCCCCGGCCACTGCACTGGGGTAATAAGCTGCCCCAGGTATAAAAACACAGGACTGGCCGTTTCGGCGGCAATACTAGTTATACTTTTGGTAGAATATCTTCGAGAGTTGTTAGAGTGCGTTATTGTTAATAAATGTTCTTAAAATTATTATTGTGTCTCAATTAAACAAAAAGAGAAAATACAGCGATCTCAATAGTTCGCATAACACATACTAACCATTCATGCAACATGCACCCTAAACTTAACGAAGTGAAATACGGTTGCCTCAGCTGAGGTTCGGACCATATTTCACTGTACGTCGAGTAACAGCGCGTATCCGCAGTGCTCCACCGAGGCCCCAACGAACATGTACCTAAGAAGGATTTTGCTACTGTTGTTTAATTCCTTCCATAGTTTAGATTAGATGTAACATCATCGTATAGCAAAAGTATAAATATAAGTTTATAAAAATAGCGCACTTAATAATAAAACCCTGCCACTTAAACCCTTGAAGTGCTATTTGAGTTATAAGTAGTAGGTACTTTACAATGTGAACATATTATCCATATACCAATTGTTGCTAATCAACTGTTGAAGTATTTATTGATAAAGCAGTTTGAATTCAGTCATTTTTAAAAGAAATGGTATGCGGGTTACAATTATTTTCAATTAAAACCAGTTATTAAAATTTTTCAACCCCAGTTATAGATCGGAAAAGCATAAAATTACAATTTTAACAATGATCACTTCATTGGTGTAAAAGCGACATGTGTGTGTTCTTTCTCAAAGGATTTTCATAAATATCTTGGATTTCGCAAACCCACGTTTCCTTATAGTACGCAGTTGAAACAGAAACGTACAGTTTATTAAAGCCATAACTGTGTAATATATTTATATGATGAAGTCTAAAATACAATTAGATATTCATGTATTGCATGTATCATTTTTATTGTCAAAGCCAAATAAGTACAAAATATCTATTCAGAGTTATACACAAAACAAGACTCATCAATTAAAACATTACTCAGACTGATTATTTCGGTACAAATACAACATAGATGTTACTATTGTAAACCTATTATTTCATATCTTATCTTTCAATAGCGATATATCTAGTATTTTGTCAAAAGTGCTGACAATTATTCTGTTCATAGTTGATGAGCTTGAGAGATAACCATGTAACGTACAAACAAAAATACATATTTCTTGTTTTGTTACTATAAAGTGATGTCGTAAACTTGATTTGGGAAAAGAATGAATCTAATGCCTAAGAGATAGTATTTATTAGATAATCAGAATCAAGTTGTGACAGAAGGCAGAATAGAGAATGGATGAAATGCAGTAAATAAACACGCTATGAAAAAAATGGTAGGTACAGAAAATTAGCAATACCATAAAACGTCAGGAATTTCGATAAAGCACCGAGAAATCTATTAAAAACAAAATAAACCTATAAAAACTCAGAAATAAAAAAGAACGCAGAAATTGCCATAAATATAAAAAATAATAAAAATAACAAAAATACAAATCTTTAAATGTGTCAGAAAAACAGAAAAATACTATTCCAAAAAAGAGAAAAATACAGAAATCCTATTCCAAAAACAAACTCATCCTAGAAAACCGCAGATAACCTCTCACAAACCGCTAAATCATGCCAAGACAAAATCGCACAAAACCTTCCCTAATAAATCCTCAGAAAACTCAGCAATACCCCATTTAAAACCTGCAATACATGCTGCCAAGGAAGACTCGCAAAAACAGCAAAAATCCCACAACCCCCGAAATATCTACAACAAAACCAGAAATTCTATAAATCACCAGGAATCCCAACAGAAACACTTAATCCTAAGAGAACTCTGATATCAAAGCTGAAGACAAAGAAATCACAAAGAAAACAAAAATTTCCACAAAACTCCAGGAATCCGCGCACAAATTCTCGGGGAAACTCAACAACCCACCCAAAATTTGAAACACACAAAATCTATGAACGACCTACAAAAACCATGAAAGACCCACAAAAACCATGAAAGACCGACAAAAACCAAAAAAAGCCACAAAAACAATAAAGACCCACAAAAACGATGAAAGACCCACAAAAACCATGAGAGACTCACAAAAACCACGAGAGACCTACAAAAATCATGAGAGACCTACAACAAACATGAGCAACCCACAAAAACCGTGAAAGATCAAGAAAGAAACACAAATTCTCACAAAACTCCAGGAATCTGCGCAGAAATTCTCAGGAAACTCAACAACCCACCTAAAATTTGAAATGCTCAGAAAAACCATGAAAAACCTACAAAAACCATGAAAGACCCACAAAAACCATAAAGGCCCACAAAAACCATAAAGATCCACAAAAACTATGAGCGACCCACAAAAACGATGAAAGACCCACAAAAACCGTGAAAGATCCACAAAAAATTCCCACAAAACACCAGGAATATGCGCACAAATTCTCGAGGAACTCAGCAACCCACCTAAAATTTGAAATACTCACAAAAGCCCTAAAAGACCTACAAAAACCATGAAAAACCCACAGAAACCATGAAAGACCCACTAAAACCATGAAAGATCCACAAAAACCATAAAGATCCGCAAAAATTATGAGCGACCCACAAAAACGATGGAAGACCCACAAAAACCATAAGAGACCCACAAAAACCATGAGGGACCCACAAAAACCGTGGAAGATCCGCAAAGAAACACAAATTGCCACAAAATTGTAGAAATATGTAGTTACAACAAAATCATAAATCCCCACAAACCCCCTAAACAGCCACTAAATTCCAAAAATACCATTACGCCCAAAAATACTTACAAACCCGAAAAATATCAATACAAAAACCCTGAAATACTCAAAAAACCTCAGAAAAACCCCCAACAAAACCATAAATTTCTAAAAATCTCATACAATCCAAGAATCTCGAAAAACATAGATAATTAAAAACTAAAACACACAAATTCCCACAGAAACACAATCTTTATACAAAAAAAAAGCAAAATTTCCAGATATCCAAGTTAGGTTTTTTTCTAAATAATGCCTTCTCTGCCAACCTCAATGCTTGCTCCAGACTACATTTGAAAATTTGAAACTTAAAACAACCGGTTATACTACTTTATGGGAAAACAGTAACACTTAAAATTGAACAGTATTGCACGAAAATAGTTGAATAACTTAAGGAATTTCGCCGTTAGTGCATCTTTTTTTTTAATTTTTGATATAGAATTTTCACCCCCACTTACTTTTAATATAGAATATTTGTAAAATTCATAAATATTGCATAGGTACGTATTTTTTTTAGTGGTGTTTAACGTGTTCTTCTTTAAAAAAAGCGCCCATTCGGACATTTTACTGTAATTTGCAAAAAACAAAATGCTAAAATGTACAAAAAGTATTACAAGAAGACACTTAGATATTATTTTTATAGCAAGGAATTTCGCAAATATTAAAACGTATTCCAATGAAGATGTACACGTCAAACTGATAGAGTGAAGTTAATGTTAAATGTTAAAACTTTCAAGTTCAACAACTTTTCTCCAGCGCGAATTCAAATATGTAAACTTATCTTATCTATTTTATGATGAACACGAGATTGAAGTATCCTCCATCATCTATTACAATTGTTCTTTTAATCATGAATATTAATCATAAGTAGATTTATTAATTAGAAATTGCTAATCAATGCAAACTGAAACGGTATGGGTGAACTGTTTCTGTTTTTTTTTGTACAACACCCTATACCAAGCGTGCTAGTTGTTTATTATCTATCACCCTGTACGTACAAAACAGAAAACCGGTGCCATAAACTATAAAACAGGTTCGCTCCAGTAAAGAATTCGGTGTTGTAACATAGTAAACAGTTGTAAAGGTTGCACAAGAGCGTCAAGTACGACTAGGGCCAAACCGCCGCGGCATCCGTTTTCCGTTATGTGAGCCAACACGTACACATACCGGAATTCATACGGAACAATTCGCATACCATACTACATGCATGCGAACGCCCAAAATTAATATGACCCATTTCGATTCTGCAATTACGTATTAGCAACGGCTCATTTGATCTCTAAGGTCACTCGACCGAAGCAGTGTGCGTGTAATTAATACGCCCTTCGTACTGCTAGCAAACACCGGATGCAAACGTTTGCACAAATGGCGCGTTCGAGTCTTATTAGGACGACGACAATGTCGGAACAGTTAAGAATGCACCGAGGGATTTATTTTCGGCGACGTGCTTTGCTTTTGTTGTTTGCATACGACGCCGCCTAGAAAGTAACTAAAAAGTGCTAGTGACGTGACACGAGAAGCTTTTGTGGAAACACAATTTGAATAAAATACAGTTCTCCACAGCTGATTAACGTACCTTTAACGACTAAACGCGTACACCTTAAGAATGCACAATTGCTATAGAAGGAGAGGAATATTTTGCAACGAAACTTTCTTATAAATATAGATCGCAAAAGGTAAACTGTACGACTATGCGTACATATACAGGGTTTCCCTGCATAATGAACCAAATATTTGCCCAGAACTGATATCCCTAGAAATCTCAACCCAATTACTGTTTTTAGCTGTCATCTCAACTTATTAATTAGTTAATAATATATCCTTAATTCAAAAACTGGGGATTTGTTATTATATGCTGGACGGGTAAATCGGGACCACACTACAGTTGGACGAATATGGTCTGCTTGGTCAGAAGAGGGCATTCAGCGACATCGTCCAGCTGGTAGACCTCCACGTAGTAGCAATGTTCGTGAAGATCAACTTCTTCGAAGAATGGCTACAAGAGACTGCTTTCAAAAAACAAGGTCTGTTGCTGTAGACTGGATGCGAGCTCTTCACCGCCGCGTGTCAATGGCAACAATTTACAGAAGAATATCTTCTTTTGGACTGCGATCCTACCGTCCATTCCAACGGCTCCCTTTAACTGTACATCATAAGGCTGTTACGCTTGCTTGGTCTCAAGAGCGGCAGCACTGGAATCAGCAATGGAAAGACATTGTCTTCAGTGACGCATCAAGATTTTGTTTGTGGGCAAATGACGGCGGTAGGAAGGTACGTCGATATGGAGGAGAAAGACGAAATTTGGAATTTGTTGAAAAACGCCATACAGCTTAAACACCTGGAGTTATGGTTTGGGGTGTGATTTGTTGCGGTAGGGGTAGGAGATCACCTCTTGTGTTCGTCCCAGGCACTTTAAATGCCCATCGCTACATTCATAATATCCTGCATGCAGACGTTGCCAAACGGTATTTTCCAACAGGATAACGCACATCCACACACTGCAAACATTACCAGAACGTACCTCCAACAAGCACAATTACAAATGTTGCACTGGTCTGTACGATCACCGAACTTATCGCCGATCGAACATATTTGGGACATCCTGGGTCGGCGACTAAGATTATTTCCAAGAGCTCATAACAACTTAGAGGAGCTGAGACACCAACTTGAGATTATATGAACGAGATACCCCAGAAGAACATAGACCAGTTCATAGAAAGCTTGCCACGACAAGTAATTGTTGTTCATGGCGATGTTACACATTATTAATTTTGTTTTCGTTGTTGTTCTTGTTTTTTTATAATTGTTAATCTTTTTTATGAAAACCTGATCATTTCATACGCAATAATGAAACATTACTTTAACAAAGTTTCAAACCCGTAGCTTTATTTTTAATGGGTTCATTTCATATAAAACGAAGTGTAATATCAAAGGTACAATAACATTTTATTGTGTTTCTGTGGGGCTGCGGATCAGGCAATTATTGCCTTGTAAGTAAATCTATTTTTTTTTAATTTGTTTACTATAACTATGATAATCAAATTTAAATGACACGTTTTGAATGAAGATAGAAATATGTGTTTAAATTTTACCAAATTAAACATGATTATGGAAAAGAAATCTCTATATAATCTAATCTAAAAAGCAATTGACAAAGTCAAGAATAATCCTGTTCGCTGTAGATGAAACGCGATAGGTAAACGCGCTATAACAAATTCTCTCCAAAACTAGCAATACCATAAAATGTCAGTAATATCGATCAAAAACCCAGAAATCCATGTAAGTGTATAGAAGCAAAATAATCCTACAAAACACAGAATCTACCACAAAAACCAACAGAAATTCCTCCATAAAAAATCATCAAAAAATCCAGCTAAAACCGGAAATACCATAAAATACCCACAAAAAACAAATCTCTAAAGATACAAAAAATATGTAAAACAAAACCAATCCATAAAGCACCAGGAATCTCGACAAACACCCAGAAATCCCTTTCCAAAATAAAATAATTCATGATAAATTAAAATAGCACGCCAAAAAGAAAATTCGAGAAAACCCCAGAAATCCTTCCCGAAATAAGTCCCCAGAAAGCCTAACATATTCCACCTAAAATCTGAAATATTCATAAAATACATGAAAGGTTCAAATAAAATTATTTTTTTGACCTATCTGTATACCACTAATAGATAATATCTATAATACAGTTCCCATTATTAGAAAAATTATCTTAGGGCTTTCAAATCTTCACAAATCCGCAATTCCATGCATAAGGTTCATTCACTGACAATCCTTGTACATGTCTTTTAACGATCATACATACGGTGTATCTTTTGGATATAAATAAACACACATGATAGATTGGAGTTAAGTAGAATCTATAGGCAACAGAAAATGAGAT
Source organism: Limonius californicus (assembly GCA_014611495.1). NCBI lineage: Eukaryota > Metazoa > Arthropoda > Insecta > Coleoptera > Elateridae > Limonius > Limonius californicus. Next base: position 28,390 of record JABXWE010019520.1, on the reverse strand, counting down.
GTATCGATAAAATTATGCTTAATTATTTGCTTGATTCATAAGTAATCCAAGAATTTGCTAATTATATGCTAGAGACATTTCTGTGAGGGCTTGTAACAGCACAAATGACACATATAGCAATAAAACATAGGTTAAACACATAAACATTTTTAAAATTTGTAAGTATAAGAAGTTGTACAAACTGGGATATCTGAAAAGAATGTATTTCAATATTGTAAACTTTTCTTGCATCTACTTAATCTAGTACTAATATATATTATTATTAGTAGTAGTAGTAATATCGAAGAACAGATCTTATTGACATCTGAGGTTTAGCAACAATTCTTTCGTAAACTTTAAGGAAGATTAAATAAAAACAATATTATCATGCTGGATTTCCCAATTATTTCCACTGTTCCGTTCGCAGAGCGTTCGCTTTCTGGGCAAAACGTCGATTATGGCTTGTGCTCGATTGACCAGCATTACCAGGCAGGGTATACAAATTTTACGCTGCAACCCACCACACACAATTCCCCAGAGTGGGGTCTTAGACCCAAAACTTTCTCCGAAAGTTGTGTCGTTCGGTTACGACGTTAAACTGTAGGTCCCTCGTATTTCTACCTTAGCATTGAGGAGAAGCACGTTGCAGAAAATAGGTTGATGCTCATAAGTGGGTTGAAAAGACCGTTAACGACGGAATTATGTATTTGGTATTGCTCATTGTTGCAAGTGACTCAAATCACAGATTTACAAATTTACTCTAACCTGTTTCTTACGCGTGCCCCTATACAAAACATGTCTTGTACGGACACAACAAAGCATGAATTGTTGCCAGATTGCAAAATTAACACGTATTAACAGAATTATACAAGTACGTATTTTTAAAATTTGTTTGTCAAATAGTAAAATATTTCCCCTCAAACGCTGGCGACGTACTTCTGGTTTACCTAAACGGTACGATGAAATTCTTTGTACATATCAATTGAACACTCAATTAGCCTTATCTTTTTTTAATGTAACAGTCACAGTTAAATCTGTTATCGACGAAAATTAATGCACTTCGTGAAATGAATTCCATATTCTTGAAACAAATTCCACATCAATGAACGAGGCCATTCTATCGAGATCTATCAAATTTAATTATAGATATGTGAATTAAGTTAAAGCAGGTCATTTTTATTGTGGGAGAGAAGTACTAAAGTGCATTTTTATTGTTGACTATTAAAAGATAATATTTAAGTTGCATAGAAGTACTGTAGTAGTTCGATACTCCAATGCAGGAGGCGCTCAATGATACACTGCAGCCAACTGCACTAGACCGCTGGAACATGAAAGGTCCGCTTTCTGAATCATTATTTAAAGGAAATTCCTATTGCAGTTTCGTCATATCAACAAATACATTTTCATACTGTGCTATTCCTCGGTCTGATGTTGACCAACTGCTACGACAACAGCAAAGTTCAAACAAATAGTATTACATTGCGGTCAGGGAGCTAAACAAACTATTCCTTATCGTAATCGTTCGGCAATCTGCTAATAAAAGAAACGTTTATTTAATTTGCCACCAATCAATTAGCGTTAATCATGCCGCCTACGAAATCAAGACTGCTATTTTAGGTTTATAGTTGCTATAAATAGCTTCTACACAGCTTTTCGGATTATTTTTATGTATTTTTAATTGAGGATGCAACTGTTACAAAAGTATAATAGGTTCATATCTGGTATAAAGAAACCAAATACACCACACCTTCACAAAAAATTTTAATTAGCATTTAATTTATAAGAGCCGTTGCGTAATATTTGATATACATGGCAGAATCAAAAAATTTCCTTAACTGCAACGGTGTGTTCATACACAAGGATACGTGGCAGCGTCGCGCACCATCTTCGAAAGTTGGATGACAGTAACGTCATTCAGTCGAAAATGGCAGTCTTCAAACTGTAGGTGTGTTCCATGCGTTTGGCTGAATGTCGCAACTTGAGCAGAGGTACCACATCAAATGCATGTGTCGGCCAGGTAAAACAGCAGCAGAAACACTCCAGGCCTCGCAATAAAGTGTACGGGAATACTGCTCTGAAGTAATCCGCTAAGTGGCTTAAACGATTCAAAGAGGGACATGAGTCGGTTGAAGACGAGCCGCGCATTGCGAGTCCGTTCGCATCCGTGAAGAGGGACATGATTACCATGGTTCATGACAGTGACCACAGAAATAGAGTCTTGATTGGAAACTGCACTATGACAACGCCCCCAGCCATAAGGCGTTAGCAGTTCAGGAGTAGTGGCAGCGAAACAAATACTAGAGGTGCCGCAGCCGCCTTACTCGCCCGATCTGGCACATGCTGTCTTTTAACTGTTTCCTGCTAGCAAGATGGGGTTTCGCGCTGAACGTTTTCCGACAGTTGATGACATCAAAGACAATACGACTACTGATTTGCGGTCCATACCACAGGAGGAGTTTCACCCGCACTACCTGCAATAGAATAGCAAGTCCGTAGAAGCAACTGTGTTGATGCAGACGGAAAGTACTTTGAAGGTGCCTAGAGTCGCAACGGGCAAACGGTTCTAGGTAATTTGCTCACCACCACTTGCTCGCCACCGATTGCTCGATAGCCGTTTGTTCGCTGGGAAAGATGCTCGCCAAGTATAGCTGCAGCAACGCAGAAGAATCAGCGTATTTTTCAGTTAGGCACCTTAGTTTGTAAAATATCCTTACTCTTATTATCGGATACCAAAGGTATAAGGGGACTAATTCACTCTTAAAAAATAAATTGAGATTTTAAAGAAATATTCGTTTGTACACCAAGAATCCAAATGATTTGTTTTTACAAAATGTGTATCTACGCGTGTATGGGCACGAATGAAACAGCTGGTTCCATTTTCAAATTGATAGTTTATTAAAAATTGGAATTGAATGTGTTCTTTAGTTATTTCTCAATTTTCATACTGGAATTCTCAGACAAGTCGAATGATTTATGCTAAACTCTCTAATTTAAAACTGAAGATGACACGATTTTTTTGAAAGTTTTGCTTGTAATCCCCATAAAATTTGTTAATTTGTTAATCCAGTTGACATAAGCTTTACGTTGTTCAATAGCCCTTAACCACATAAGCTTTACGTTGTTCAATAGCCCTTAACCCACTAAAATAATATTTAAAAAACAATAAAAATATGAATAATAATAATAATAAACATAACATTTTTTGAGAGTAAATCAATTTCAATTGTGATTTTTCATATTTCAATAAACATTATATTTTTTATTTGTTATCAAAGCGCGCAAACAAATTATTTTCCTTTACATCGAAGTAGTCTGAATGGATAACTGTTTATTACAATTTTTGGAAACTTAAAATGCTGTTTCCATGTCAATAATGTAATTTTATGTTTTGTGAAGTTATTAATTAAAAATAATTTAAAATCATATACAATATAAAAATCAGATACACTTCTTAATCTTATTAGGAAAAAAATAAATATAACCCTATACGAATTCAAATACAAGAACAGGCAGCCCTCCTTCGACTATTAATCTTCCTTAGAGAAATTGAAGTATTTTCAGAATTACGACCAGCACATTATACTAAATGTCTGTAGATAATCTTTTATTTTAAGAGTAGATGGCTTGTCGAACATCTGTCCGGCGAGCAAACGGCAGGCGAGCAAACGGCAGGCGAGCAAATGGCAGGCGAGCAAACGACAGGCGAGCAAACGGCAGGCTAGCAACTGGCAGGCGAGCAAACGGCACACGAGCAAACGGCAGGCGAGCAAACAGTGGCGAGCAAGTGGGCGGTCAGCCGGGCAAACATCATTTGTATATGTTCTGTAGGTGAATTCAGGAATTCCAGGAATTTTTTGAAATTACTTCGTTTTATACGCTTAAGTTTAAGCAAAAATGGAAATTTCAGTTTATAAGACTCTTTCTAATTGAGGGGATTGTATCACAATTTTGTTTATAATCGTTACAAGTATTAATACAAAATTGGATTAAAAATATTTAGAAATAAATCAATAATACCCCTAAAACTTAGCCATCTGCATATTATGTGAAATTAATTCCCTTGGAAATTTCTGTTATTCTGAAAGTTTTTGGACTTTTGGTGCAAAAAGTATGCCATTCAGTTATATTTTTAATTACATTTAATTTGTACTATTAATTATACTGAATTTTCCCCACGTCGTTTCATAACCTTTACACCTGATAACGTGTTACGCATACTAAAAACATACCCATTATTTAAACACTTTCCACCGTAATCACATTGTCAACACATTTATTACTCCTCGCTTACAAGTCACCAATAAAAAACTTTAGTTGAAATTAAAATAAAATTCCTTAGCCACCTACATACTTACATTTTGGGTGTCGGAAAAGCGTGTCATTGTATTATGTATAAAACGGACTGTATTTTCCCGAAATTTGCAAACAATGCACTTCACTTACTAAAACTGTACCAAGTACTGAATTTATGTCAAATGTGAGCGTAACACATACTAGATAGGTAGTGTGCCAATTTTATTGCAGCAGAATTTCTTGAAGCAAATCGTTTTGCTCGCTGCTATCACATCATTCATCATTGAAATCAGTCTAGTTGTGATTAGATTTTCAAAACAAACAAGCACTATTTGGTTTACCATTGAAACAGGTGCAGAAATGTTTGTAGAGATACCAGAAGAGAAATTGCATTGTGGAACCGCATCGTGTTTGGAAGAAAATTCCAATACAATTAAGATTTGATTAAAGTTTACAGTTAACATTAACTAGGTTGAATTTTAAATTATGTTTCAGTATGCCATACTGGCCAAATTTGTAAGACAATGATACACGTTTGGCACGATCGTTACACCGGTACAAATTACAAAACCGGCACTGTCAATCCCATACAAAAATAATCATAGATATCGATTTGAATTTGAAGAACTTGCTTTCTACATATCAAGGTCAATTCTCCAACTCGTGCATCAATTAATCGACGGATATGACGATGCAAATGCAGTCAACAAATTGTTTCGTCTGATTTCAACACAGTTTGCAGCTCGCTATTTTTGCACGTTACGTATAGTAGCCCGCTGGCAAATATTGGTTAACGGAATTTTGCATGAGTCCTCTGCTAAAATTATTTTCTGCATTGCATTAGTTACGTACATACCGCCAATTTTTTTAAAGTAGCGGGATAAAAATTCGTCTGCGGCAACCGCATCTTAATCACTGAATCATATGAAGAATGTGAAGAAAAAATAGAAGAAATTGTTCTACAAAACAACCTCATCGTCACACTTGTATAAGTTGCAAGGTCCCCAGAATTATATTATTTATTATTCACGCCCATATTCGTTAATAAGAGGGAAATAATCACAAGCTAAAATTATCACAATACTTCTTTGTTTTGGTATTTTTTATTCGAATGCATAGTATATATGCAACCGGCCATACGTCAGAGGACACGTCAAGCCGTCGGTCCCGGTTGTCATACGATTATCTTTGGTTATCCTAACCATTTAATGAAAGTATTTTCTCCTTTTAATGGGTTAAGCTTACCTTTTAACCAGAATATAAGTAAAAAGAATCATAAAACCAGCTAGTTATTGATAATTACGAGATCCTTAGCCTTATTCAAAACGAAGGGTTCACACAACCTGCTGTTTGCTGTTAATTAACAGAGCCAAATGAAGATGAGAAGACGTACATCTAGTATATAATAAAAATTTCACGGTAGATACATAAAATGTTACAGAAATAACCTTCTATAATTTTGACAAAAACGAAGCAATACCATATTATTATTACTATACATATAGGAAATAGTTGCTATACGGCACTCATAGCAAATTATTTACATAGTTGAAAAGAGAATGACAAACTATTAGAATGGCTGTAAAATCGTCTGCGTTGCCATTAAATAAATGATAAATATTGTTTCCAACAATACCAATGTACAGATTTTCCTTACATTTATGAATACAAAAAAGTCTGACACACCGAAGTCCAAGAAGCTCTATGTTACATAACTTCCTACATTAAGAATTTTGAAAGTGTATTTCTCTTAAATAAATACTTAAAACTTCAGACTTTAATAGCACAAACATACATGATGTATGTACTTGCAATCCCAACAACAGCGTAGTCTATTGGGGTATTTATTCCAATTCTCACAGTACCTTTTAATTTAAAATGTTTATAGGATTTATAGGATTCTTAGAAAATGATACTAATTATGTTCTTTTATGGGGAAAACAAGCTATTATTAAATGCTGAAAGTATTTTAATTCTTCTGTCCAACAGCATAGAATAAATATAACATTAATATCAACCCACAATTTCTTTTAATTCTTGATGTATGTCGAGCTGTATATACCTACAATCAATACATATTACGAAATTCCTCAAAAAAATTTTTTGAACGTGTTGTATTTCTCAACCTTCACTAACAGCGAAAAGTTTAATATGATATCATGCAATGTAGTGTCATAAAGGAAGTACGTGGAAGCTGAGCCAATATATTCCTAAAAAAATTCTGAAAGAAGACAACCTTGTCATTTGATATTCAAGAAGTTGTACGATAATTAAAGGCAATACGTATCCTTTAAAACGAAAAATCAACTTAATCCCGAAAATAAAAGTGCATTTTCGTTAAGTGTTGTTGCAAATGCGTTGATAGTAAATCATCTTGGCTTCTTTTTCTTTTGCATATAGGTCAATTTCCTGTTAATTACTTACAATGGAGTAGGTTCTGAGAGCCCTTTTTACACATATGTATATCGAGTAGGAAGCTAATCTAAGCCGTCGAACAGAGAGAAGTTCTACTACATGGTTTACGATTGTCAAAGATGTTCGTACGACAACCGGGGCCGACTGCTTTGCGTGCCCTTTGAAGTCGGCTGAAGGGGTGCATATATTAGTAAATTGGTCCACCTATCGGAGTACTGACCAGCAAGGATTGTTCTACACTACGAATACCGTTTGACCGGCGTCCTTAGTACTCCGCTATGCAAGCGACTTAAAATATCACTTTGGAAAATTGCGTATACTAAAAATGAATTCAGTTCTCTTTTCCATTCTAACAAGGGTACCATTCGTAGAAATACTGAATTACCTAAGGTTACTAAAGGTTTATAGAATAATAAAAATATTCATTACTGAGCAACCAAAAATAAACAGTTAATGGAGATATCCAGTCATCTATTATACTTTGGGTTCGATATATAGGAAGAGTTATAGGAAAATGGGTTAAAACAAGTCAACAGGTTGAATTATAAAGCGTATCTTTACTTTTTTAAGGCAGAATTATAATCTTTCACACATTAACTGTGTTTGGATTCAATGTTTGGTGGGAAACATTAGCAAATACGTTAATAGGTCCCTGAAATCATGACAACACCTCGAATACTAGAATGCAAGACCTGAATACAAACAAAACGGAGCCCCAGAAATTCAAGAGTTTCAACGACGATGGGTTTAGACACATTATTATGGAAGAATTCTGTTATTTCAACCCTTGAAAGGGGTCGCCCATGTTTTCATAAATAACGTTTGATAAGTCAGTTCTTTTCGTTATTGATATAAGTTATTTATTTCAAATAATTATTACAATTCAACTAAAACTGCCTATTCCAAAAATCTTCACATTTTTAGAGAGAAGAAGAAATGTTATCCGAGTTTAATAATATGATTTGTTCTTATATAAAATTAAATAGCCCTGATTTTCTAAACAAATTGACACTTAATTGGGAATTAAAAAAATAATAAATAAAAACATTAATTTGCAATTTCAGTTTCCCCGTAATTTGAACTTTGTAGAGATAAAACAAAACGTTCACAAGAATAATTAACAACAGACTAGCACATGTGACCATCTACACACTCTAAAAATATTAGTTGAAAAAAACCAAGGAATCTAATCTTTCCTTGTACTTGGCATTGATAGATTACGAAAAGGCCTAGCATAGAAACATGGGCTGTGGAAGAAGCACTCGTAAACTGCAGAATAGATTCTCGATATCGCGATCTAATACATAACATATACCAAGATGCAAAAATGACGATGCAACTACACGAAGAACTGAAAACGGAACAAATACCAATCAGAAAGGGAGTAAGGCAGGGTGATATCATTTCTTCCAAATTATTTACCTTAGGAATGGAGGACATATTTAAAACTTTGAGTTAGGAAGGAAAAGGAATCTGTATTAACGGAGAATACCTAAATAATCTTAAGATACGCCGGCGATGAGATTCTCCTTGCTAACAAAAAGGAAGATGTACAAGAAATGTTCAATGACATGCAACGAAGATCCTTAGAAAAGGGCCTTAAAATGAATCTCGATAAACTAAAATAATGTTAAACAGCGCCGAACAACACAAAATAGCAGTAAATGATATCGAAATAGAACAAGTGACTGAATATATTGCTGTGATATTATTATGGGGGGCTTGAATGCTAATTGGGCATAAGTGCCATCTGTAGGTTTCATTGTGATTTGTTGTGTAAATTAATAATACATATTTTAAAAAAAAATGGAGTTTGACACCTTGACAGTTTTCCCATCTGTTTTGCTTTCAAATTCGATTAAATAATTGATTTATTATTCACATTTGAATCGCCGCGCCGTCGGGGTAAGACGTGATTTTCGGCCCCATATAACATCTTCCCCGCCAGTCAACGTTTACAAAATTTTAAATTAGAAATTACTTTTGTTTTTTTAATGTCATGAAAAACGTAATATTTAAAAGAGAATACAGCGTCATCAAACGAACTGTGATTTTAATCGTCGTGAATAAAAAATAGTAAACAACGATGCGACGGGAAGAGCCGGCAGTCCACAGAAAGCTGTACCAACCAGATGGAGGTGAATGCAGTTTGTGTACCAGATGAGCAGCTGTCCAGGGGCATTTTAGCTTGCCTAATTACAGTGTAAAGGTCGGTCCTGATAAAAGACAAACTAGTTACGGTGACATTAAAGCAAGGTGGGGGTTGTAAGAATTTGCACGAGTTTTTTTAACGTTTTCACCTTTTGAACGAGACGAAGCCACGAGTAGAGACACTTTTTTAATTCCCTGAGATAATAGTTTCATGTTTGAGCTAGTTGGCGTAAGTTGTTTGTTTTATACCGTGGCTTCTATTACATAGCAACTTTTTGTCGTTACCGTGGGGCGATAATTATAATTATTTAAGGGATAAACCACAGCAATATATATTTAGGCCAAATCATAAAGGTAAACAAGGATAATTAAACCGCCAAAATAGGTAGAAGTGTACGAATGGGATGGACAGCTTTTGGCAAACTGTCGTATATACTAAAAAACCAAAAGATTCCTTTACACTTAAGAATCAGAGGATTTAACTCATGCATCCTGCCAAATATCACATATGGAGTTCAAACAGGAAAACGAAAGCCATAGATGTCATTGAACAAGCAGCTACACTAAAATGGAATTGGCCCGACATAACGAACATCTTCAGGACCAATGGTGGAACCACCAAATAGGAAAATGGCGACTATATACAGCAAAAAGATCGAGAAGCAGGCCACAGATGAGATGAAAAGACGACATATCAAAACACGCAGGCTTAATGTGGCAAAGAATGATCCAGAACAGAGAGAATTGGAAACAGGTAGGGGAGGCCTACATCAAAAAATGGAATGGATAGAAAATAGGTTGAGAGAGAGAGAGAGAAAGAAACGTCTTTTCTATTTGCGCATATGAATTAAGCCCTCCATAGCAAAACTCTTTTGTAAGTTAACTGAAGTGTGGTAATTCCAATACGTGAATTTCCAATGCTGGAAAAACTGTATAGAGCATAGTGAATTACGAAGTATTAAATAAAAATTTTAAAAACAAAAATTAATTTAAGAACTGCCTCTCACGGTTCTTTCCAACATTTAACCACAATATCGATTTCATGCATAATAAACTCTTCTACTGCACGAATTGATGCAGCTAAAAAGACTTAGTTATTTTTAACCCATACAAAAATAGTTTTTAAATATGTCTTTGCGTGTCTACGTACACGTAATTTTATGGAGCGGTAACACTTTTAATTTCTCTTTAAACAAAATAGCAATAGTAATTACTGCAATTATATTTGCATGACGTTAGTTACGTGTTCGCAGTACGTTTTTGCAACACTTGTCGTGTTTTTGTATTTAAATTATCTGTTTTTATTAACAAACTTGCTGAGTAATAGGGTCCACACTTTTCGGTCTAAGAACGTGTATTTAAAATTCGGCAATAGCGCAGGAATTTCAGTAATGACGCAATGACGTGGGACATCCTGCATAAAACACAAATAAATAAGAGCTTCTAGGAACAATTAAGGCGAACGAATCATTAGTGGCCGCATTTTGCAATCATGACTGACAAACTTCCGCGAAATCGGACAATACACGTTGCGCTTATTTTTGATACTTTACACACTTGTCTAAAATATCCAACACATTTGATTGTATTAAAAACCTTCGCAAATCGACAAAAGCATATTTTTCTAATTGCAGCAGGTCGTTTGTATGGCTGGCAGGTCATGTCAAAAACCAGAAGGAACCGAATCAAAACTACCAAAAACAGTTAGGTTGAGATTTTGACTGAAAGGGTAATGATTGATACTGACAAGCCGTGAATACACGCAGCATTTAGGAAGTCGTCGATTTCAATCTGAGTAGATTATCCTCGACATTCACCAATCAGCGTAAAAAATATGCGCGGCATTGAACGCACTAGGGCCTAATTTATTAAATATTAAATAGTACACCTATTAATTTTAATAGAGCAACTTAAGAATGAATAAATCATAAATGGTATTGACATTACACAACAAAAATAAAAGGTGCAGTGCTATTATCTCCTTACTGACTCAAATCATTAAATATTATCTACTTGGGGACCAACATTTCTTAATCGCTTTTTATTGCCAATCCATTCGGTAGTAGAACATTGCTCCAGCTATTTCTGAAAATGAAAAATAGCAGTTTAGACAGTATCTATTGTTATATGTTCTTCAAGGTTGTGGGAATACTAATTTACCGAGAGGAATGACCCATATACCTATAAAAGTAATGAAAAATCAAAGAATAACAAACAAAAAATTGCATTTATTGTTTATTACTTTTTGAAAAAAACACGAAATTTTAATCTCTGTGGAATGGAAGGACAAATACATACCTACACACATTTAGAAATTCGGCAATATAACACGACTTTTAATTACTTAGCCTTCAAATAGTATACGTTTGAGATAAAGCTAATTATTGTGTTGGTGATTAAACAATGACACGAGACAATAAGCATTCTTATCACATAAATCATCGTTAATGGATATTTCAAAACGATTACGCAGATCCTTTACGTTCAATTTTCGTCACTATTTTAAGTATGATAACAACTGAATAAGACAAACAATTGTCTATTGTATTTGTCTTGTAGATAATTTGTAGTATATCATAATCTTCCTTTTTTCGTTTCTAGTAATAGATATCTTCAAGAAGCTCATAAGGTCATAAACTACAATATTCCATTATTTTTGACCTTGGAATCTGAATTATATACTTCTAGTAAAACATAAAACGAATGTTCTAAGAAAATTCACGATCAATAAAATATCAGACAAATTACAAACCGTAAAGATTTTTTTGCACTACTCGACCTGTATAAGTTCTAGACAGTTATATTCCTGTTAATAGCTATCAACTGTTAGTGTTTGCGTTGTAAAGAATGAAACCTGTGGCCGCTCAATTTCAAAAATTAATACTGCAAATGTTGGAACAGTTTACACACCTACCGTTAAAAAAATTTCTTTATCAGTAACATAAAAACAATATGTTGGATACACACTACTTTGAATTTAAATGAAGTTAACACCAGTTTATTTTTGAAATAGCAATGTGGGCGGCACGAGCAAATGGTGTGAAATTTGATGAGTTACCATTTAATTTTAGCTTAATTAATATCCGATTGTTGTTTGGATTGTACACAATGTTCCATTCCGGGTTCAATTATCTTATGGACTATAAAATTTTTCAATTTTCCGTATGATTCTCCGAAGGCTTGAAAGTATGCCGGGTAGGAGGCAATTCATCGAAAGAAGCATGAAAGCTTCTGGACGTGTCTTCCTATTGTCAAATATGTTCTATGACAACTAGGACCGACGACTTAAAGTGTTTTGCGAGGCCAAGTTTGCGATTTCCATGTTCAATAAATTAAGATGTACGAAAAATTTCGCAGATTTACAGTTCACTTACTTTCCTGCTTCTCCGTTTTTTTTTTCAATAGTTCAATATAAAAATTATTCGATTCCCATAAAAAATTCTAATTAATGATTATCTACGTCAAAATGGTGTTAATGAGAAAAATAATTGGTAGAAATTGCAGATAATAGTTGTTTAAGATTAACAGTTGATAACAGAATTTTTATTGAGTTTTTTTGGGATAAACGTGTGTGTAGCTGAGCATACAGGCCATCTCGTAAAATACTAAAATATTGGAGACCATCTACTGGCACTTATATTATGCCAGAGCAAAATACAAAAGCAAATTAAAAATCTAACCCGAACTAAGAGCAGTAACTTTCCTCAACGAATTTCTTCGATATAGCTTCATTTATTATAATGATTCCGTTTTTGTTATGCTGTAATGAATTCTTTTAAAAAATACAGTAATTTTTCCATTACCTTTTCACATTATCTATAGGAACAAAAAAATGTTTTTATTAAATATATCTATCAACTAAGAAATAAGCCTTTCATAATTTTAGGAGTCACGGCTTTATATAAGCACAATTTCATAAAAAACAGTGATGGTAACTTTGCTACTAAAATACACAATTGCGCTGATATAAATATAATAAAGTTATTTTTAGTTTTAATGTGCGCCTTTAAGGTTAAATGATAAGAAAATTCATATTTAATAAATGATTGCGACGTTACGCATGTTTGCAGTTTTTAAACAACTCTTGCTAATTATACCTAAACTGCAACGTTTAAGAATAGCAAACATTTTAAAATTACTTTGCTGGGGGCACGTCCAACTTATATAGAAATATTGTCACGTACAGGGTATATTTGAGGTAGTTGACAATGTTTCAAAAGCTTTCAAGAAGGTGCAAATAGACCCGAAATGTATCAATCAATATTATTAAATATGCTTTTATTCTTTTACAGAATTCTGTAGATCCTTGGACAGCAACCGTTTACAAGACATTCAAGCTAAATTTGTAGCATAAACGAAGTGTGGGAGAAACGTAAACCTATAATGCAGAAGGTAGCCGATGAAGTCGTACGGAAACAGGTCCTAAAAATAACAAATAGTACAAGAAGAGCTCAAGAAAAATATCAAGAATATAAGCGTGTTGAGTAGAGAATACATAGAAAAAAAGAGGACACAACGATAAGCAGCTAAATAGAACTAAAACAACTAAATAGTCAAAGAGAAACGAGGAGATTCTATAAACAAATAAATAAAGCAAGGGAAGAATTCAATCCACAATCAACTATGTGTAGAGATAAAGAGCACAACATCATTAGCTGTAAACAAGGCATCATACATGGATAGAGCACATCCAAGAGCAACCAGACAACCCAAATGATAACAAAGCACCATAGCAGCCCTATGAACAGCCCCGGTTTACGATGGCTGAAATGTTGGTATTACGGAGTGCAGCCGTGACCTTGCGTTGACAAAGGAGTTCCCTGATCCAATTAACTATAATTCAGTTTGCCCTGATATTAGCCGCCGCGGCACACATACTTTCGGTGGAGGTAACAACAATACATCAGGATGTTAATATATAAAAGGAGATTACAAAAAATTAGCAAATGAAATAAAAAAAGAAAAATTGAAGGGGGAGGGGGCCGTAACATTACAAGAAATGCGAAAACAATAAGCAACCTACAGGCGCCCGGTTCAGATAACTGAATTTTTCAAGAATGGTGAACCAAGGGAAACCAACACAAACCGACCCTGCCGGATGAGTGAAACTGTGATAATTATACGTACAATTCATAAAAAAAGGATTAATTCAACTGCACCAACCATCGAGGAATCTTATTCGAGCGGCTCAGGCCGTGTCGCCGTCGCTACACTGCTGGGCGCCGGCCTCTTCTTTGCCGCGTGCTTCACCCCAACGGTGCCGTAGAAACAGGAGAACCTACAGTTTAACGCTAAACGTTAAAAAGCAGAGACTGCAGGGAAGGTTTTTGGCCCCGCGGGTTGGGTAATTGTTTGTGGTGGATAGCAGTACAAAACTTGTAAACGCTGTAGGGTACTGCTGGGGAAAGGAACCCTAACCATAATCGACAATTTGCTTAGAAAACAACCACTCTGTTAACTGAACTACTGCCATCCACACAACCCTTTGTATGGCGGAAAAAATTGGAAAACACCAGAGCAAATGCCAGCAAGGTAAATCAACAACCAATCAAAAGCGACCACTCCCGAAACATACTGGAAAAGACAGGTTAATTTAATATTGAACCACACCACCAGTTTATTGATTTGAAGAGTACATATGATAGAATAAACAGGGAAGCACTGTATAAAACCATGGGGGGGTTTAAAATTCCATAAATATTACCAAATTAGTTAAACTAACCATGAAGGAAGTGGATTGCAGAGCAAATACAAGGCGTCCCATTTAATACTGGCAATGAGCTGATTCTGTGTGTCTGCTTTTTAATACAGTCCTTGTAAAAGTTATCAGAACCATAAGAATAAACACTTCTTCTTCGGCTATTACCTCCTCGGGTTTGCCGTCTCTTATTTCCATAGATATCTATCTTGCCTATCTTTATGTATGACTCCCATCTCAGCGCTGGTCTACCTCTTCTCCTACTTCCCTTCGGAGACCATTGCGTCAGTTTCTTCAGCCATCTGTCATTTGGCATTCGTCGAACATGCCCATACCATTGGAGTGCCCGATTTTCTAAGTTTCTCGTTATTGAGGAGGTTATTCAATTCTTCTCCAGATTTCCTCAGTCCCCCAGCCTATCTCTTCTTGTGACCCGTAAACACCTTCGCATGTAGTCCAATTCTACTGTTCTGATTTTATTCCTAACTGGTGTTGATAGCGGCTACATTTCAGCTCCATAAAGTACAATATTTTCCACTATGCTGTGAAAAGGTCGTTTCTTGACTGAGATTTTCTCCCCATAGCAAACCGTGCAAAGCTTTTGTCGCTTTTTTCCCCATAGCTACTCTTGCATTTACATCGTTTTCACATGTACCTCTTGAACTGATAATCGTCCCCAGATATTTAAAGGTATTGCAGGTTTTAATATCCTGGTCGTCCACTTTTATATTTTATGCATTTCTACCTATGCACATATATTCGGTTTTGTTAAAATTGATTTTTAGGCCCCATCTTTCAAATTCTTCTTTAAGTTTTCTGAGCATGTATTCCATGTCGTCCTCATCTTGTGCTAGTATGATCTGGTCATCGGCGAACAGTAAAGAGTGGAGTGTGGTTGTGTCGTCTATTTTAATCCCCATTCCTGCACATTTGCGATACCACGTTTCTAGTGCTTGTTCCATACACACACACACATATATATATATATATATATATATATATATAAACACTAGAAAATATATTCAGCAAGTCTATCCACGAATTAGCATACTCAGACGATATAGATCAGAAGAAATATGCCAAGTGTCAAAAACACAATAATAATTGGAAGATTACGATTAACAGGACACTGACAGACGCTGAACTTTTAGAACCCATTGCAGTAAATATTATAAAGCATATCAGAGAACAAAAGAGGCGTGGGCCTACCAAAAAAGAGATATACAGATGATATTTATAAAGATATTCGATAACTAGGATTCTAGCGGAGGTAATCATCCACAAGGGACTGGATAGCCAAATATGACGGTTCTTCTTCTGTAACGTTACAAGCCCAGATCAAAACCAAGAATACGTTCACAAAAACACAATTTTAGTTCATATAGGAGCGAGATATAACACATATAACTTGAAACAAAGGCTTAGATAGAGGAGGTACAGCACGGAAGAAGGCACTGTTGCCGAGAAAGAAAGACGTCGCCGTTTGTTGTGGGCCAAGGAACATCGACACTAGGCCACAGCACGTGGTGGAAAAAGCTATTCCGTGATCTAACCATGCTTGCAATATCGATATAAAATTTTCTAGGAAATGCTTATCACCAAAATGTATACATCATACAATTAAATATACAACCGTTGTTATGGCTACGGGGTTGGAAATTGATCGACTAAACGGAACACCACCCAATTCCTCTAAGTAGTGTAGGAGAAACTACTAGGTAAGAAAGAGCTGCTTAGCGAAGATCATTTTCTTTTACCCAGCAATAATGCTCCTTGTCATACAGCTAAGCTGGTTAAATCGTGAATGAAGATCAATAAAGTCGACAGGATGAACCGGTCAGCACAATTCCCAGATCTGACTGCAAGAACTTGTAGCAAAGAATGTCAAACATCATATCTATGTAAGAAACAGAATTAATATCTGATGTATGCCCGGTTTTAATGTATTTCGAAGGAGGAAGAATTTGGAAAACTGATCAAAGCCAGCCCAGAAAGTTGCAAATTGGCCACCAAGCCCAAGGGCTGGCCAAATATTAAAATTTTGAATAATTCTGTTCTAACTGCTGTTTATTATGAACTGCTATGTTTATTATTATGTTATACTGATTAAAAACATATCTGAAATAGATAGTGAAAAAGTGTTTTTAAACTTCAATTTTCCTCAATTTTTCAAGTAATGGACACCGCGGTGTGGTACATTTATAACTAAGTAAATATAATAAGTGACACAGACTGCCTTATGTAACATTTATATAAGCCGTATTAAAATACTTAGAGAAGTTTAGGCGTGGAAGAATAAGAACTAACGGCGTGGTGATGCACAGCACGTGCAGGCATTCCTCATTATTTGCTTCCTGGTGACATGGACATGATGCATGACATCCTACGGTTTGCACCGGCAGGCATTCGCTGCTGTTCCTCATAAGATTGCACTTCTTCACCGCCGAAGTATATTGATAACTTATCTGCAACAGTCGTGATCGGTGGATTGCTGAACGATGTCCGATTAATTTTAAATCTTCGACCGGTCTGCCCTGACACAAATACTCACGTAAAATGCCGCAGGTGCACCGTTCGCAATCTCACCACGCACATTCACGCCGTGTGGTAAACAAGCTCCTTTTTAGCGCGGATGTTGCTGAAAGCCTCGCCGTTTTTCTGTAGTTGTTGCATCATTAGTACTGCGATCACTAATCAAAGTTTAACAACATTACTTGATTGCTTGCTTGATAAGACAACCCACACCTACAGAATTTTTTGAAGAGACTGGCAGTTTGGCAGGAGATCAATATTTTGATATGCAAACAAGCCGTGATACCAATTTATACGAGATAATGAGTGCTTTATCAAATGAAACTAGTGTTAGCTGTCGGAATCAAAGACAGTGAGGCAAAATGTTCTCTAACACTACTGACGCCAGATTACATAAATCTTCGACCTACGAGCTACCTCTCCGAACAACCGTTTGATAACCCTTTTCGACAAATGTAGAGGAAATGGTAACAAACAACCATTAGCTTATTTTATTAAATTCTATCCATATAATTACAGTTTCTCTTCTATGCGAATCAATATTAAACTGAATTAATAAATTAACCGGTGTCAAACTAAAAAAAAGTAGTAATTATCTCCATCTTGGTCTCTCCGAAAGAACTACTAAATGATTTGTAATTGGGTGGTGTGATAAACCCTGCGGGCCACATGTGGCCCACGTAAAAGTTGAAAAGCGATTAAATCTAGCCCGAAATTGAGTTCATTAGAACATCTATCTATAGATTAGTACATAAAACAAAATAAATATGTGATTCATAATTGATCGGCTCATTAGTAACGTTATTCGGAATTCGTTTAAATGAAGTAACCACCGTTTAGTTACAAATTAATTGAAAATTTGCTCTTGGTTACAACATTTCGAACTATATGGGCTTGTACTGTACTACTGACGACGAAATCTATATACTAATAAAGTATTTAAACCACTGTGTATATGTGGATGCAAGTATGTACAGTGCGCTATCTTTCACGCGATATTGCCCATGTTTTTGAATTATTTTTATAAAATGTATCCAAATGGAAACGCAAAATTATGAACCTTAAAATTTTTAAGTTTCTTCCCATATTAAGA
This sequence comes from Limonius californicus, assembly GCA_014611495.1. Lineage (NCBI taxonomy): Eukaryota > Metazoa > Arthropoda > Insecta > Coleoptera > Elateridae > Limonius > Limonius californicus. The sequence continues at coordinate 10,229 of JABXWE010019520.1, read as the reverse complement.
TCCTATTCAATTATAACCTTACTTTGTGTGTCAACGATTCTATTTTTATGAAGATTTAAATACACTTTTAAAAAATGTTCATCCGAGACTCAGTGACGTGAAAATCTACGGACTATGTTTCCAAAATAAAAATAAAACATAAAATAAGTTTTCAGATTACTCATATCCCGAATCGCCATACTGATACAAAATGGCTGCCCAAACAGAAATTTTGAAGCTGTTAATGTAAATTTTTTGCAAAATAACTGTACCAATTCCTATGCCATTGCTGAAAAGATTATTCAGAACCAGATACGCTATCTTGCACCAAAATGGCGGTCTTAACACTTATCGTCTTAAGACCAACCTGTATGTTATAAAGTTTCTAAAAAATCAGCGAACCGATACGATAATGACGTAATATTTTTATTGTAAGTACCGAAACATGTGAAGATAAATCCATCATTTTGAAACAAAATGGCAGCCATAAATCATTTCTTTAATCCCGATCTGTAAACTCTAAAATCTCTCGAAAACCTTTACAGTAATTATAATGAAACTCTTAGAATATATTTACTGGTATTACCGGAAGGATTTAAGATTATTCACATCCGAGGTCACCATCTTGAACCAAAATGGCGGCCTGGATTATTCCAACAGGGAGTTGTAACTATGACATAAAATTTGTTGGAAACTTCTAATGTTGTTATGTTCATCTGACTGTGCCGCTCTATCTGGATTAGAGCAATATTCTAATTGCCGCTTCATAGGAATCAAATTTCTATTTTAATTGCAATTTTTATGTTGATACAGTTCCCGTTATTTTCAAATATTTAATTTATGAGCGGCCACTTTCAAAATTTAACCTAACGTTTGACATGTTTATTAGCGGCGACCAAAATATTTCCGAGAATTCCTTTGTTAGCAACGCTAGCCTTCTAAATATTGCCTTTTAAGCTTTTCTTTGGAATTCCAACAATCGAAGATTTCATCAAAAACACCACGAAAAAATACTTCAAAAATGTACACCAATGCTCTAGTGCTGTACGCTACGGAACAGGCGTTAGACACATTCATAGAAGACTTAAACGAAAACTCCCACAAGACATTTGCATAACCTCGTCCTCAGAAGACAATGATTAGTGTTAATCATAAACAGCAATAAAGTGTTCTTAATTTAAGTGTTAGTGAAGCCGATGGCTCTTTGTCAATAATCAGAAGTGAAAAAATCTAACTGTATGCAATCAGTCATGTATAGCGTTTTCCACGCTGATCTGACTATGAATACGTTAAAAAAAAAGCTTTTCTCGGAAAACGCACGTGTCAATTTCGTTCTAGAACAAATTAGGCTGGGGTAGATGTTTTTGCGGCAAGGGGGAAAGATTTAGTAGGCATTAAATTCTGGGCACAGACGGACGGATTATCGAAGACCAGGGTTTTCTTCGCGGCTCTTCTGCTAAACTGAGTTTTATCGTAACGTATTTTGCTTTGGGCAAATAGAATCTCGACCAATTCGAATTTGCATAAAAATTACCAGTGTTACGATTTGGTGCATGGACAATTAAGTGTAATCGTCCTTTCGATCTTTATCGGATATAAGCGATTTAAAAACCAGTTCGTGCTTCTTGGAGCTGTTGTTTCAACCGTCTGAACCCCTTTGGGAAGCAATCTAATCCCCAGGGGCGTACCAGCAATTATTTCTTCCCAAAGTCTCCCGAGGAACGTCGCCTATCTTTTTCTCGGACCTGAAAATACCCCCAGACTGTACCTGCATCTGGAAAACAACTCCAACTCCATTCACCGAAAGTCAAGGTAAAGGCATTAGTTCTTTTGTGTTGTGAAAAAAACCTTATTTTTTAAGGCGACAAGGGGCGACCTTCAGTCGTCGATTGTCATTTCTTTTTGTTTGCTGTTAATTGCTAAAAGAAATCACATACTGTATTATTCTTGTAAACTCAGACGCCACTGGCCACGTAGATTTGTTGAAAGATTTTAAATACCGTAAGTCATGGGCGGCGAGCTCCCCCTTAATCGAACGTTCCTTTTAACCGATTGTTGTATTGAGTAAAATATTACTACTTGCTGTCATATTTTTTTTGTACCGTCAGCTACTCTCAAAAGATTAATTATATGTTTTTTAAAATTTATTACATCTTTTATTATTGTATATTTTATATATGCGTGTGTACGAATTTTGCAAGCTTTATAAACAGGAGGGAGGAAAATTTCTAATGGGCTTACTTTAAAACTTCGAGGACATTTGTTCAGAATAACCCGAAGATTTTACCATTATTCACACTTTTGGTCCGCTATCTTCAAACAATATGGCGGCCTGAAACCGCATGGTACGAAATTCGTGAAGACCACTAAACGAATTATAATAAAATATTCAAGAATTGTTCTTCGCCATTGTCGGAAGGATTTAAGTCTATTCCCGAAGCGATTCTCCAACTTTAAACAAAATATATGTTTTTAAAAAGACAGTTACTTTCCATATACTTTAAATTGTTTTAATTAAAATGATTAACGTTGTTTTCTAATGGGAAATTGGGAATTTTGGATGGAAATAAGACAGAGCACTTGCGTGCCACGAAGAATTAAAAAAGAACTCTGCTATAAATACAAAAGCTAAACTATATTTGGAGAACATTTCTAATGCTGTCATATTCCGAGACTGACACAAAATTAATTTTAAAGTTTCATATTGAATTTCGTTGCCTCCTGCTGGGCGGTATTAATTTAGTTGCATTATTCGCCTAAAGCACGCAGCCGATATTAATTTCTTTTTTAAAAATGTTTTATCTTACATAGAAATGTAACTGAAACACTATATGTAAAAACCAAGGGCCCGATTTTGTCACAGTATACTTAAGAAAACATTATGTTTATTGTAGCAATTAATATTACTACCACTATGATATTCGGACATTGTTAGGAAACCCTAAAGGTAACATGAAACTTTGGAAAAGTCAGGGGTTTAAGAAGACTGATCTCACTGTAATAGAAAATATATTGGACAAACTAAACGTAATATTAAAAGTAAGTTGGAAGAACATGTAGCTCACTACAAAAAGCACAGATTTTATCAATTATGTAGGTATTAGGAGACGGTATAAAATTAGACCTAAAATTGTTAATGCAAGTGGCTTTAACAACTAAAGCATTCAATTACTACAAAAACATTCACATTTATTATTACAGACGCCAAATTTGTATAGAGCCACTACCTGCTTTTATACATTTGACGAAAACTAAACTCTACAAGGACAAAATAAAATAAGATGTAATAAATCAATATAAAACAAAACAAAAATTTAAAATTGTTCAGATTCAATACTGAGTGAATAGGATGTTTTCAAGAATAAATTTCAAATATCTTCGCCATTTACTTTTTTATCAGACTGCATAATTCAGCCATTATTCTTAACCAACTGACAATGCCAATATCCGTTTAATAATAAAGAAATAATAGCAAGCAATACGTGATTTTAAACGGAAATTTATATCGAAGTCGGGATTTGCGTGTCCTTACACATGCCACATCCATCTTTCCACTGAAAGTAGAGTCCATGAGGCGCGAGGAGTCCATGAAACAGCTATGGAATGCCCGAGCGTTCCAGAAACCCTCGAGAACAGATGCAGCCGTATTTATAACAGCAGTTTTTATTAGCACACCCATTTGCCAAGTTTAAGAATGCATTCCTCTTGAAATCTAAGCAAAAGACGCTGACAAAGAGATGAGTATTTATGCCCCAGGTGAAATGCTGATAGAGGTTAATTTGTTCCCACGTAAGTGCTGTAATTATTTTGTAATAAATGCTGAATTTAGAGCACTTAACGAATTAGCGTTTCGTTAAAAGGTAATAATTTTTTTGCAATTTCCTTTGTTTTATCTCTTGTTGTCTCGGCAGAGATGTCTGTTGTGGACCACCTGTTCGGAATGCAGAATTTAGCTTAAAAACAATCAGGCTTAAATAATACGTTGCATGGATTCCGTGTTTAAAAATTTGAATTTTCTATGTTGCACATCCAAAATCTTAAAATCTTTAAGCATTAAATTTAGAATTGATTAACTACACTTGATTCTTTACCAAAACGATATTAAAGAATTCCATTGGCACCTATACCATACCATTACAGACAGTACTGAAACTTTCATTTTGCAATGACTCCCCCTGAGAGAACAATTAAACAAATTTCTCCAAAAACTACCATTTTGTTCAGTAGTACTCAAGGGTAACCACCACTATACGTTATAACAACTCTTCTCTTCATGTGTTACATATTCCCACTTGATTTACAATTACTTGTACTTCCAATCAATCACATTTGGCTGCAAAACTTATCGCTGACAATTTTAGTTTAGTGCAATACCTTCTGGCCCATACCTGACCGGTTCAAAGTCATTTCACTTCACCACTCTGTGGATCTTAACTGTATTTCTCGGTCTTACTACTTTTCTGACTTAATGGCTCTTAGATTACATCATCATTTGGATTTATAATACTATGTCATCGTTGCCTCTCAGCTTTAACAACGCTTTTAGTAGTAGTAGATGCACTTTAAATAGTGTTCCTTAAATCAAGCTATCTGGAAACACTAATTATAAGGAGGCTAACTTAACAGATGACTAATAAATGGCATGGGTACGTTAGATATCTTAAGCAGGAGATAATCAATCAAGCAATTCCAACGCGATTAGAGTATATTACTTTCGAAGCTGTTTGCTTGCTGATACTGTGGCGGACCGCATTTGCCATTATGTTTATATTATTACAGACAGTTGAACTTTGGGACATTATGCTCATAATTTTAATTTTTAATCTATACTCGCATAAATATTTCATGTAAAATGTAACTGCTAATTAATTTTAGTTGGCGTTTAGAAATCACGCCTCATTGATCTTGGGAACGGCCGTTCCTTCACACGTGTTCATTTTTTGTAAAGGGTCTGTCCTTTACGAGTAGACCTAATTTATGAGGGCTACGAACAAAATAAACATCAACTTTCATATAAAATGAATGGAATTATAAAACAACTACCCATTCGATAGTAGAATGTTGTAATACCATATTTAAAGCATTTCTTTTCAGCGTTTACTTTCAGCTATTTATTGCAGGTGAATAAGTTAACAATATGACTTCGAATTAGTCGATTTCAAGCACGTAAGATATGCAATAACAGCTGTCTTTAGCGCGGTCTGTTCTTGGGATAAATTGTTAGTTTAGATTAGCCCATAACCTACCTAAATTATTACTTTTTTTGTTGAACTAAACCCTCATGTGTGATATTCCACGCATGGACGTGTTTATTAAATATTAAATTTGGAGAGTTATTTTTTTAGTTTAGTTCTTCAGATTTTTAACAGATAAATAACTTATTTTTACGAAAATTATTAGTTCCAAAATTAATGGGGTCATAAAATTCGTGTTGTTCCTAAAAATGGGGTGCACGTGCAGTATGTTCTCACGATCCACCACCCGTTTTTGGCCTATAAAAGCAGATGTAAGTTGTTCTGAAAAGGATTCTTGATCTAAACATCAAGAAGCACAGTTTCTTTACAAGTTCCCTTAACCCTTCACCTGCCAGCTCTTTGAGGTATCTCAGCAGCTTACGGCATTCCTTGACGATTGCGCTTTGAGGTATCTCGGCTGCAGCGTGAAGTTCCCTTAACTCGTCACTTGCCAACGCTTTGAGGTATCTCAGTAGCTTACGGCATCCCTTGATGATTGCACTTTGAGGTATCTCGGCTGCGGCGTCAAGTTCCCTTAACTCGTCACTTGCCAACGCTTTGAGGTATCTCAGCAGCTTACGGCATTCCTAGACGATTGCGCTTTGAGGTATCTCGGCTGCAGCGTCAAGTTTCCTTAACCCGTCACCTGCCAGGACTTTGAGGTATCTCGGCAGCTTAGGGCATCCCTTGACGATGGCGCTTTGAGGTATCACAGCTGCAGCGTCAAGTTCCCTTAACCCTTCACCTGCCAGCGCTTTGAGGTATCTCAGCAGCTTACGGCTTCCCTGGATGATTGCGCTTCGGGGTATCTCAGCAGCAGCTTCTAGTTACTTAATAATTCACTTTGCACCTTCAGAAAACCACCCTGCGCACAGGCCTATAACTTCATCTTTAGTATTTTGTTTGACTGAGCAAATAGTTATATTTCCGAAGGAAATCGTTATACTTGAGATCACGTCGCACTACCTCGGCTAAGGTTTCCTGCAGTTTCCTAGCCTGAACAGGTGCATACCGGAGGTAGTTAAATTGCAGTCCGTAACGTTACAATACAGCTGTTAATATGAAATTACATTGATGAAAACTTAACATTAATATTTTTATATAATAATTTTTGAATGTATTTTAACACCAGATAGTAGTCGTTTTCTACTACAGTAAAATAAGCTCTAGGGAAAATTATGGTGTTTCTCTCACTACGGGTTATCGATGACAACGTGTTTTTGTTCCAGAAAAAGTTGTTAAACGTTTCCAGGTTTACTTCTTATACTGTATCTATTAGAATGCTTGAGATATTGCCGGTAAGCTTTGTATCTGTGCTAGAATTAATGTGTTTGTAATAACGGTAGGTACTTTAAATACACTTGTATGATTTTCTTTATCATGAAACATAAATATTAATTGTGGATTGAATATGAGCAAGATTACTCCCAATAATTTACATGTAAGTTTTCTGTTTTCCTTTATGATATTTAACTTTTGCGAAATGTACTCGACTTGAATGAAAAAAATTCCTGAATAATGGTGTTTTCAGTTTGGACAAATTTTGTTCAATATGGGCAGTACACGATCGAGAGTATTCATTAACATAACCTCACTGTTCGCTTGCATCGGTGGCAAACACGTGATGTGATGTTGTGCGTAGGGAGTAAACAAAACATAACCTCATTGTACGCTTCTACATACAAAATAAACCTACAGCAATCTTTTGACGTAATAAAAGTACGATAAGGTTATGCTTTCATTGCTTAATAATTGTTAATATTTGTATGAATGTATTAACTTGAACCACACTTTTATTATTCATTACAATTACAGCTTTTCTTATTATAAAGCAAGTTGTAAACAAAAAATCATATTGTAGTCTGAACAATTGTTACGAAAACCCCAAAAAAATATTGAGGAAACAAACATATTTGTAGAAAATCATCAACGTTATTCATTCCTCGAATTTTTAAAGAATAAGTTAACTGATTTGCAAACCATTTTATTCAGTCACTAAAAGTACTATGGAATTTAAAAATAGACGCACTTACGAGCCAACAAGGAAACAAAGGCCACAAAGGCAAAAACTTCATTCGCATATCCAAAAATATATTTATTTCACAAAAGGCCCTTTGAGATCACGATGTGAAATGCCTACGTATTTACATTTTAATTTTGGGATATTAAAATCCATTAAGCAGAAGTATAAAAAAATTATAGTGAAGATAGCAATCTTACTGAAAACCAATTACGAAAATAATCTAATTGGTAAGGCCCAAAAAATGTATTATGTAAGAAATATCTAAAGTTGCTTCAGTACAACAACATGGTATGTTACTTGGGGATGTTTAATGACAACTATAAAAATATAAAAGTTCACCGCATTCGTATAACAAACCGTAAAAGAGATTATTGATACAGCCACCTAAATTGTGGAAAAACTTGAGCACTCGTGATACTGTATGTATTCGAAAATTCGTTAACCCAGTCATGTCCACCTACACGAATAATTTCTGGTTATATTCATATACTAATCGTGTGTTCTTCTGTATGACTGTTGGTTTTAAAATAGCCTCATTAAAATGTATGTAAAAATGAAAATGTAAACGTACTGTAATTTCTGAATACAACAATACATAAGCTTACTCTAGCAAAAATTTGAAGAACTATTATAAAGTGTACCCCTAATAAAAGTTTACTGTATAGATAACTAGATTGAAAGTGCTAGCTAAAGTAACTACAAAGAAATATGAAAAAACTTTCACATTTAATATACACTATGTCATATGAGCAGCTGTAAAATATCCAGTCATTCTGTCAAGTAGTTAGTTGTAAATAATTATTTTAATAAAATAATTTATTTAAAATGGTAAAAATAGGTTATCGTACTGTAATTAAAAGTCTGTAGACAACTCAGATACGAAAAATACTTTAGGAAACTAAAATGTGTCTAAGTGGACTACGGAACTTAAATGTGGCCGTGAAAGCCTGGAAAACGGCTACGGCTGAAGACGTCCAAGAAATGCAGCATCAGAAATCATTTAAAAAACCCATATGGTTTGGGAGAACCGCCGATTAAAGTGTTCTGTTACTGATAAGGCTGTAGGGATCTCTTCGCAAAGTGCACTACATATCTTGGCCGATGAATTGGGTATGAATAATTTATCCGCTTTTGGTATCAAAAATGATGGAGGATGCAAACTTTTTAAGATAGTTTAAACAACTTTAGGAAGAATGTTAAAGAGTTTGAATGTCACCCGAAACAAGACAACAATCAAATAACGGAAACATCACAATTCTCTGTACTATCGGATAGAAAAGTTTTAGTGTCGAACTTCATGATGATAAAAGGGTTACCTCCTACTGATCATCTTTCACAGGGCTCAGCAGTAACGGGACAGTACTGCGCTAATTTTTTATGCCGATTGGGTAATGGTATTGAAGTTCTTGATGATAAAGGGGTAGTGCTGATCATCTTTCACAGGGCTCAGTAGAAAAAATCGCAATTCTCTGTCATCAAAGAAGGCAATATCTGTATTATCGCATAGAAAAGTTTTGGTGTCGAAGTTGATGATGATAAAAGGGGATGTTGGTTAAAATTTTAAGTAAGGTATCCTATTTGTAGTATTTACAGTATAAAAATTTTATCCTGCTGATCATCTTTCATAGGGCTCAGCAATAACGGGACAGTACTGCGCTAATTTTTTATGCCGATTGGGTAATGGTACTGAAGTTCTTGATGATAATGGGGTAGTGCTGATCATCTTTCACAGGGCTCAGCAGAAAAAATCGCAATGCTCTGTCACCAAAGAAGGCAATATCTGTACTATCGGATAGAAAAGTTTTGGTGTCGAAGTTGATGATGATAGAAGGGTTACCTCCTGCTGATCATCTTTCACAGGGCTCAGCAATAACGGGACAGTACTGCACTAATTTTGTATGCCGATTGGGTAACGGTATTGAAGTTCTTGATGATAAAGGGGTAGTGCTGATCATCTTTCACAGGGCTCAGTAGAAAAAATCGCAATTCTCTGTCATCAAAGAAGGCAATATCTGTATTATCGCATAGAAAAGTTTTGGTGTCGAAGTTGATGATGATAAAAGGGGATGTTGGTTAAAATTTTAAGTAAGGTATCCTATTTGTAGTATTTACAGTATAAAAATTTTATCCTGCTGATCATCTTTCATAGGGCTCAGCAATAACGGGACAGTACTGCGCTAATTTTTTATGCCGATTGGGTAATGGTATTGAAGTTCTTGATGATAAAGGGGTAGTGCTGATCATCTTTCACAGGGCTCAGCAGAAAAAAATCGCAATGCTCTGTCACCAAAGAAGGCAATATCTGTACTATCGGATAGAAAAGTTTTGGTGTCGAACTTCATGATGATAAAAGGGTTACCTCCTACTGATCATCTTTCACAGGGCTCAGCAATAACGGGACAGTACTGCACTAATTTTGTATGCCGATTGGGTAACGGTATTGAAGTTCTTGATGATAAAGGGGTAGTGCTGATCATCTTTCACAGGGCTCAGCAGAAAAAATCGCAATGCTCTGTCACCAAAGAAGGCAATATCTGTACTATCGGATAGAAAAGTTTTGGTGTCGAAGTTGATGATGATAAAAGGGGATGTTGGTTAAAATTTTAAGTAAGGTATCTTATTTGTAGTATTTACAGTATAAAAATTTTATCCTGCTGATCATCTTTCATAGGGCTCAGCAATAACGGGACAGTACTGCGCTAATTTTTTATGCCGATTGAGTAATAGTATTGAAGTTCTTGATGATAAAGGGGTAGTGCTGATCATCTTCCACAGGGCTCAGCAGAACGGGACAGTACTGCGCTAATCTTTTATGCCAATTGGGCAAACATGTGGGAAAACCCCAGATATATGGAAGAGAACATCGCTATGTATTTAATGAGATACAGCAGTTGAAGTAGTAACAAAAAACAACCCCATTTTGCAGGAAGATGAACCAAAATACGGTTTAGTGCCTAATCTATGTTAATCATCTGATTTAATTCCTTACCACG
>JABXWE010019519.1:0-11684 GCA_014611495.1 Limonius californicus | reverse complement strand
GAAGACGTTAAAGGTCATCGACTTATTGATACAAAAAATAAACGGATAATTGTAAGTCGAGACGTGTTTTTTTTTCGAAGATGAATTTATAAATTCATCGGGTAACAGGCAGTACAATACAGAAAATCCACGCTGTCATTTCTACGAAGGACCCGTAACAAATCAAGAACAAACAGCTGAAGATACCTCCGAGTTGAACAATGTGGTAGAACGAGAAAATGAAATCGAAGTCGAGTTGCCAGTAACCACAGCAAAAATGGAAGATTTTGAAAAAATCACTAATAGTATCTCTGTTGAAAGACCAGAAGCGAGAATTCAAAATGTTACTGAACAACTAGTACGAATATCAGAAAGAAACCACAAACCGAAAGATTTGGGAAATGATTTTATCACCTATATAACTAAAGAATTAACTGCTGACCCTAAAACAATCGATGAAGTTTTACGAAGCCCACACAGGGATAAATGGAAATCATCGTTCCAGAACCAAACATATCGATATTCGACATCATTTCGTAAAGGAGACAATTGAAAACGGAGATGTGAGCATCCTACATCTAGGTACAGAAATTATGGTGGCAGATGCGTTTACAAAATCAGTTCATGGACCAAAAATTAACTTTACTAATCAAAGTATAGGATTGGCTGTTATGTAATTTCAGTTTAAGGGGGAGTGTTGATATGTAAACTTGCAATTACGATGTTGCCATGTAAAACCTTGTTTGTTTTAGTAACTGAAGTGTGTCGTAAAAATAAAACAATTTTGCATGTTTCGTTTATTCTCGCGTTTTACTAATAATTTGCCTATTGTAAATTCATCAAAAATGACCACCGTTTTCCTGCAGACACATATTTACTCCTCTTTTCATACTATTAAAAGCATTTATAAGAAATTTGTGGAGTTATATTGGCACACTGTTTCGTAATTCTGTTTTGCAGTTCCTCGATATTGTTAATAGGGGTCTTGCATTCATTATTTTTCAGATAAGGGAATATAAAGTAATCTAAAATAGTCAAACCTGGTGATCTAGGTGGAAATTCTGGATTTGAACGTAAACTAATTATTCGATCGTCAAAAAATTCACGAAGGTAATTGAGGGTCTCTTGAGCGGCGTGGGCCGTTGCACCATCCTGTTGGAACTAGCGTTGCTGGAGCTCATCCTCATGAAGCTGATTAATAAATTCACGTACAATATTCCGGTATCTCTGAGCAGTAACAGTTTCGTCGAAAAATATGGGTCCGATAATACGTCTTCGAGACACAGCAATCCAAACACCAACTTGTAACGGGTGAAGGGGAGATTCGCGAAAAGTATGCGGATTTGCAGTTCTCCATAACCTCATATTTTGTGAGTTTTTACACCCCAAAAGGGTGAACCAGGCCTCGTCAGGTAAAAACGTTAAATGTAGCAATTCGTCGTTGTTCATTAAATTTTGTTGGAACCACTGACAATACAAAATGCTCCTATTGTGATCTGCTGGCAGCAACTCATGTAAAGCAAGAATTTTGTATGGGAACAGTATTAAATCTTTTTTGACAATAGTATGGCAAGTTCCTAATGATAAATCAGTCTCTTGCGAAAGTGTACGTAGTGATGTAGTGGGTTGCTGGTTCAAACGTTGACGAACATCATCAACTGTATTTCGAGTACGACCTCTTGGCCTTCCAGCTCTATCTCTATAAGAAATACTCCCTGTATCTCTGAATACATCAACACATCTTCTAAGTGCGCTGTAAAAATCTCCTTCAAGGACAGTAATATCTGGACATGGCATCGCACTGTAAATCCATTCGCCGTTCTCTCGAACACTATTTCGAAAATATGATTCAATCATAAATGTTTTGTGTGCTATTGTAAAAACCATTATAATTGTAACTTAATTGAATTTTCAATATAAACTTATGACAACAACAACAGTGATGACAGTTAATGAATTTTAAAGGTTGCTGTTGACATTACTTTTATTTTCCATGGCCAACCCTTACGTAATTACTTTTTGAACTCACAGTAGAATACGGGACATTAATTGCTCGCAGGTACATAGAAGCAATCCATCAACAAACAGTTGTTCCTTGTGTTTGTGTTACTGGTTACTTGGACGTAGCTAACATTCGTATATATGGGCCGGTAAGTAGTCCGGATCTCAGCGATATATAACATCTTCCGGATTATCTGTAGAGAAGCTTCAACAACCGTCCTAATATCTCAGAAACGTTGCGTTGACGTCGTGTTGTAGTACAAGAAGAATTTAACAATATTCCTCAAGACAGAATCTTTAACTTGCCAAGCAAATCCTTGCTGTTATCTTTTCTTGTTTTATTTGAATTTGCATTTGCCAGTTTTAAGATAGTTATTGTATCCTACTGCATTCTTATTTATTGTCTATCAAAAATGTAGAATTTTGTGTGCAATTTCGCTGTTGACGGAGGGTGTAATACGCACTTTATCATTTATAAAAATATACAGGGTGACGTAATTGTGCGATTTTGTTTCCTAATGACTTTATTATAGTAGCTTGGAGAAAAGTTTAAATACAAAAGTTGTTCGTTTCATTACTGTGCATAACTTAAAATTATTTCTGACTATACGGGGTGTTCTGTTTTATTGGGACAATGGACAACTTCTTTATTGTAAATAGAAAATTCTGATGTTATTCCTTTTTTGGATTTCTTATTTTTTATCAATTCAAAGATATAGGGTATTATTAATTCGCATTCGCATATATTCTCTTGTCGTAGGGGGAATTATGCAAACTTTATATTTACAAACCCCAACAGAAAGAAATTTAATTTGGTCAGGTCGTGGGTCTTGTCGGCCAAACCATTGGACCTGCTCTCCCTATCCACTTATTGGGAAATTCAGCGTTTAAAACTTTTGTAATCTCCAAATGATATTGTGAAGGGGCTCTGTCACGTTGCAGTCGTAAGTTCTGTATAATATTTAACGGAATATTTTCTAATCAATTCCAAAAACTGTGTTCTAAAAATTGTAAATATATTTGACCATTCAGGTGTCTTTCAAAAAAGTTTGGACCAACGACGTGTTACCCTACAATTCCTCCCCAAACGTTTAAGGACCATCGGGGTTGATTATCTGCTTCACTTACAAATAACAGATTTCCCGTTGAATAATAGTGGAAATTGTGAATATTCACATTCCCATGTTTATGAAAAGTTGTTTTGTTGGAGAAAATGACATAATTAAAGAAATTAGCTTCATCACTTATTTGTCGATGAGCCCATTCGCAAAACATTAGGGGACGTTGAAAGTCATGATCAAGGAGTTCTTAATATTGAATGTGGTAGAGATGGTATCTGTGCTTTTTTAATATTTTCCACGCAGAATACTGGCTTATGTCTATTATGTGGCTTATATTTCTGGGGCTACAGTTCGGTTCTTCTACTACGGAAGGTATTATAGCAAATTCGTTGTTTGAAAGCCAGCACACTGGGATGTCTTCGGTCTGGGAAACGTTCAGCGTAAACTCTGGAAGCTAATAAACAATTTTTTGGCACTCCCCCAGTATAAATATTATATTAACCATTTCATCTTTTGAAATATTCATATTACACGCACTTGAATTACTGAATGTTCAATCAAACAACCAATAACACAACAAAAATGGTAGTTTGTTAACCATTAGCAATTGTTTTAAAGAACGCCTGTTGATTCGTTGCTTTTTTGTTCTAAAAAGCGCGGTAAAACATACAAATATTTGTAGTTAAAATGTCAGTAAATAACTCAACTTTGATAAAAATCCTATTTTCATTAATATATTTTTTAAAACAAAATAAAATTACATCGTATTACTAACGTTTCTGTTTATTTTCTATTAGCTTCTTAATATATTGTAAATATTGTCAGAACGAAAACCGCATATCACATAAAATCGCACATACGTTTAGAGATCATTGCACGACTAAGCTCGAAAATGTAAAAATATACAGGGTGTTCCATTTAATAAAATTAAATATTAGGAGTTGAATTTTATTGAATGTGTTTGTAAATCACAAACATCCTGTATAAGATATTTAAATTCTAAACAGTACGACACTTATCTGTAAAATTGTTCGTGTAACTGCAAAATGATTTTGAAAAACTGTGTCCGTTCTTTATATACTAAATATTAAAGATAACCGTAATTTTTTTAAATTTAAAGAAAAGTTATATATTTCCAAAACCATTAGTGCTAGCTACCTAAAATCCTATATCGTTGTGATAAAAAAATAAGAAATCCAAAAATGTAATGTACAGACTGTTCTATAAAATAAAGAAATTGTTCATGGTCTCACTAAAACAAAACGCCCTGTACAGTAATCAAGAATTTTAGGTTATGCATAGTAATTATACAAACAACTTTTATATATTTAAAGTTTTCTGCAAGCTGCTATAATACAGACATTAGGAAACAAAATCGCTCTGCTATGTCACCCTGTATATAAGTTTCTTTCACTCCTCTTGGGAGCATAGGGGCTCTACAAAGCGTTTCCAGCTAGTCCTGTTAGTGACTACTGCTTTTATTTACACTCAGGAAATTCCAATTTTTCAGCCTTTTTTAGTATAGATTGTTTCCAAGTCATCCTGGGCTCCCCCTACGTTGGCTTCTTTGTGGGTTCCAGTCAAGTGCGCTGTCTGTAGGAGTCCGTAAAGTATGACCTATCCAATTCCGTTTGCGGCGTTTGATTTGAATTTTCATATCTTCTTATTTGATAGTTTCCCATACATCTGTGTCGCTAATAGTGTTTGGTCAGGAAGCCTGAATAATTTTTCGAAGGCATCTGTTTACGAAAACTTGTTTGCAGTGGGTTATTTCCTCAGTGCCTTTCCAGGTCTCCAGATCCTGTTGTGTATTCCGTATTTCGCTTTCTAGATTCTCTTTGGCACGTCTACAGAGGACCCTTCATCTTTGGTTATAACACTGGCAAGATAAGTGAAGGTTTCGACTTTCTTTATTGGTTTGTCTTGGCGGGAGAATCTGTGGTTGCATTGGCTATTGATATGCATTTCCTTGTATTTTCCGACGTTGGTTTATTTTGGCTGCTTCTGCTTTTAGCCGTTTTATCTTGTTGTTTATGTCGTTGAACGTGTGCCACAGTAAACATATGCCGTTAGCGTAATCTTGGTCTTCCAGCCTGTGCTGCAAGTCCTATATTATACCCCACTATTTAATCCAGTACTCACCTTAAGAAGATGCGAAAGTGTTTGCAAGCTAGTGTAAGGTGGATGGTTTCTTCCGTTGAGTTTATTTATGATATAATTTCCCAAGAAACTTTGTACAACTATCATTTAGCACGCATTGAATAATATTAAGTGAAAATCTTTATGGTTTTTTGGACTTCTGACTATTAGACTACGTAAAATGTGAAAGTAATCTGCAAAATTGAGTATTTGAGACCAACGTCTGTTAGTATAGAAAATAAAACAGGTAGGAAAACAAGAGAAAATATATCATGGTGATAACTATTACTAACAGACTTACCGAAACGGGTTTTTAGCGTGACAGAATGGGATATTTCACTAAGGGCTTGAGATACCGATCTAGGATCCACGTTGGAGAGCTTCATTCCCTTATATGAGTTTAAGAATGGATTTGAAAATTGTCTTATATTCGAAACTGCCGAGTAAGCGCTCTTCTGGGACACGTCAGAACGTCTTCCACATTTTGACATTTTTGAAAGCGATTGCGCTGAATCTACTGGCTGCAAAAGTCCGTCCTTTTCCACTGTAGAAAATCTCGGTTTCAAAAAACTTTTTCGTGATTCTAACGCTTCATTTGTCGATGTGATCGAAGCAGTTGCAGCGTGAGGGCCAAAGAAACTCATGGAATCTTGGTACGATTGTATGCCTTCCATGCTGCTATGCCTCCTCATTGCTGATTTTATTGAAAAGTCCGACGGAAGACTTGAAGTCGATCCATGTATAGACAAGTTGAGAAATGTTTCTCTTCGTGGAAAAAAATTGGTACTGCTAACTGCTGTAACACCTATTTGTGGCATTGCTGTAAAGCTCAACATGTGAGGCTTAGGAACCCATTTAACAAACGAATTAGTCTCGTCAATTTGCAATTTGGATTCCGTAGTCTCCAATGAATTACTTGCTAAAGGCAATGAAAAGAACCTTGATTGTAATGCCAGTGGTTCTGATATTATTGGTTGAAAAGAAGACACACTTGAACTGTGCAGAAATGTTTCTGAAGTGGCTTCATGTAATTGTTGAATTGAGCTTTCCGGAGAAGGTCGTTGTTTCGGCAGAATACGATCTCCTCGTAGAGGATAGGTTTGGGTTTGTTTACTAACTCTTACAGCAGGTGTTTTTTTCTTCATTGTTTCGTACTAGTTATGTACGTATTCATTTGGATATTTAGTTTTATTTTATTTTGTAATGCTATTTGCTTACTGTTGTATTTTTGTCAGTGTCATTACTTATTGACATAATGTTACTTTGATAGGAGTTTGCTAATGATTAAACCCCTAGTGACAGGCCATAAACGATTACAGAGAAGTGGCCGTGAATTTTTGTCGAGTCCTCCTTTTGGCATTGCTGAACATTAAATAACTTCACAAAAATAGTTTCTACTATAATACGAAAAGCATTTATGGTCGAGGTTTATTTTCGTAATGGCCAGGAAGTTGATGGTGCATGGTAGTAGTCGATTCCTAACTGTATGCAAGGTTTCCAAGAAGAATATTCAGATCTGATGATCTACTACAACTCGTTTTACTCTGTGTTAATGCAGTCGATAAAATAATTTCCAGTAACTGAAGGTAAAAGGCAGCGGGCGGCCTAAAACGTGATATAAAAAAAATATTTAATACGTTAGGCAAACTGCTATCAACAGATGACTTCTTTCCGGGCTGTTTTCTAGCAAGCTGACTTTTCTTATGGAACTTGTTAGCTCATAGTGAAAACAGATCTGCACACGTTCCTTTACTGTTTAATTCCTGTGCACGAGCTTCTACTGCCTGATTATGAAAAACGAGTGGATTTTGTGGCTGGTTTCTAGTGTAACGTTACGGACTCTTGTTGTGTTTATTTTTTATTAGGCGTAAGTCGTCGTTATCATCCTAGGTTAGATTCGAGAGTAGTTGAGCTTAATGCGTAAAATAAAATATTAGAGATGTCTGATACATTTATTAATGTAAATATTAACAGCAGGCAGCGCAAATAATCTACCCCTGGTATTCATTTGTTCAGGCCAGCAAACTACCGAAAACCTAGTCAGAATAGTACGCTGAGCTCAAGTGAAAAGAAGAGTTATTAAATTTGGACTTAATTACACAATTAAACCGAACAAAACAAAGAGATAATTACCATTAAAGGAGGTTTCCTGAAGCTGTAGTCGACTTACCTCAAACTGCAACCAACAGGTAAGAATCCGTAAGCAGCCGAGGTACGTCAAAGCATTGGTCAAGGTAAAGAGTTAAGGAGCCAGTAATCAGCCAAGATACCCGAAAGCGCTGAGAAAGGCAAAGCGTTAAGGAAACCTGTAGCTGCAGCTGACCGAGACACTTCACAGCACTGGGCAAGGTAAAGGGTGAAGGAGATTTGTAGCTGCACCAGAGCTACTTCAAAGCGCAATCAACATGTTAGAGCTATTAGGCAGCCGAGATTTCCCAAAGCGCTGATAAAGGCAAAGCGTTAAGGAATCCTGTAGCTCTGACTGACCCAGATACCTCACAGCGCTGGGCAATGTAAAGGGTTAAGGAGACCTGTAGCTGCAGCTGAGATACTTCGAAGCGCAATCAACAGGTGAGAGCCAATAAGCTGCTGAGATACCCCAAAGTGCTGAGAAAGGCAAAGCGTTAAGGAAACATGTAGCTGCAGCTAACCCAGATACTTCACAGCACTTGGCAATGTAAAGGGTTAAGGATACTTGTAGCTGCAGCCGAGATACTTCAAAGCGCAATCAACATGCGAGAGCCATTAAGCTGCTGAGATACCCCAAAGTGCTGAGAAAGGCAAAGCGTTAAGGAAACCTGTAGCTGTAGCTGACCCAGATACCTCACAGTACTGGGCAAGGTAAAGGGTTAAGGAGACTTGAAGCTGCAGCCGAGAAACTTCAAAGCGCAATCAACATGTGAGCGCTGATAAAGTTAAAGCGTTAAGGAAACCTATAGCTCCAGCTGACTCAGATACCTCACAGTACTGGGCAAGGTAAAGGGTTAAGGAGACCTGTAGCTGCAGCTGAGATACTTCAAAGAGCAATCAACATGCGAGAGCCATTAAGCAGCCGAGATACCCCAAAGCGCTGATAAAGGTAAAGCTTTAAGGAAACCTGTAGCTCCAGCTGACCCAGATACCTTACAGCGCTGGGCAATGTAAAGGGTTAAAGAGACCTGTAGCTGCAGCCGAGATACTTCAAAGCGCAATCAACATGCGATAGCCATTAAGCAGCCGAGATACCCCAAAGCGTTAAGGAAATCTGTAGCTTCAGCAATCTATTTCTTGCCATGGTCTTGATATAAAGAAGGGTTGAAAATCTACTATCACAGACATATGGTATGTAGATGCAAATGGAAGTTTTACCCGAACAGCAAGTGTGACGACATTTGGGTAAGAATGTTGCATAGCACATGAAAACTTAGTCAACGAGTTTTCATAAATCATATCACGTGCCGGGGAATCGCTGTGCAGGTTCATAAATTCATTCTGTACATCATGGCTGGAAAATGGCTTTCGTACCAGCGCAGCTTCTTCTTCCTTCTTCTTCCTTCTTCTTCTTCGAGTGCTTCTATCTTAAAAGACGTAGCGATTGTTTCTCCTATGTTTGTGTTGTGCGTTTAAGATACACAATTTTGGAACATATTTATTATTTCTTAGGGAATTTACTTCGTGTAAATTTGAGAATTCTCTATCTATAATTTATTACCTTTTTTGGGGGAAAATATATATGCTCTTATTTAGAAAATCAAAGAAACTACACACAAATTGAATAATAAAGCATTAAATAGCTAATTTACGTTATATTGGTGAATGTATAAAATAATAGTTCTTCGAACATTACACACAGTTGATGGAATAAACAATAGATCACCGACGTATGCAACAAGTGTACACCTGCATTTATAAAATTGTTTATTAGGGCAAAAAGAGTAGATTTGAAGTTGAAGCTACTGAAGCTGTTTTGAGAACGTTTATTCGCTTTAGAGATTACTTTGCCGTTTTGTGCGTGTATTTGAGGCTGCCGTTACAGCTAGGAATATATACCACTTAAATATCTGGGGAGTAGTAATAAAAATAAATACAATAAGCTGTACTTTCCGCAAAACATGAAGTTCTTAGTTCTACAACCATAAAAGGGGAATCTGGTTTGGATTATCTAATGCATTCCTAACAAAATATGAAAAATATGCAGTATATAAATAATGAAATAGTTAGCGTCGAAGGTACAAAATATCATTAAATAAAAGCGAAATAATTTCTAAGAACTTGTGTAGACAAACGGTGGAAATACACTGATTTAGGCGGTTTAGTCTTGCCCTGCAAAATATCTAATTATTTTATATATTCCCAGAAAGTAGATTGAGGATTTTCTAAACTTTTACGGCGATTCAATTGTATTCAATTTATTGTAATAATTATTTTAAGGCAACTGTCAAATATATTGACATCTCTGTGATGGCGTCTATTACTTTTAGGCGCCAAACGTCCCCGCCTAAATCCGACCCTGGCCATAATCACAAAAACAATAGGTAGTGCTTGTCATCTACAGTAAAAGACAATATCAAGGTCACTTAATTAATTTGCTGCCATTAAAACATTATTTTTAATAACTATGTTGTGTTTATGAAAAATACATATTTAAAAGTCGTAACGACAACCCAAAACTGGACATTTCAAGGCAAACGGTTAGTTTTCTGCATATGAACGAAGACTACATTTTTGTGCGTTTTACATTTTTTTCAGACAATAATCCAAAAATTAATAAAATTTTACTCATATCAAAGATAGAGCTAACATAAAATATAAATGCTGGATTAGTGCCTCTTACGGTCAAGTTTACTTTTATGAAAATTTTTCTGTTAATATAGTACATAATAGTAAGCGTGTATACCATATTTGAAATAAATATTTTGACATGTATGGATATTACCATAAAAAGCAAAATAAATAATTGCAATTTAAGGCCATATAACATCTTACGGAAGGACTTTCTAGCTAGGTCTGTTACTTTTATTTGGTTTATTATTTTAATGTCAATTTCAGGTTAGGTTGTGTTAGCTGGAATTAAATAATAATGAAATGTCAATTTTAGGATCAGAAATCTTTTACTGAGCAACAGTAAAAGAAATGAATGAACCTGAACTAATGTAATGATCACAACAAATGTTGAAAATGTCTGCCTTCTTTCTCCAAACATTTCTGAACTCGTCTTCTCATACCTTCAAAACATTTTGTAATAATTGAGGTGAGTTGTTAATTTCTTGGCAGTTTTCTTCAATTCTAAGTTTCAGTTCGTTTAAATCATTAACTGGAGTTTCAAAATTGGTGTTTTTCAAATAGGGCCATAGAAAAAAGTCCAAAATAATAATATCACAAGAGCGAGGGGGACAGGGTGTTGCAGTATTCTTACTAATGTTTCGGTCATCAAAATATTCGCCTAAAAAATTAGTTGTATCTGCAGTTGCATGAGCCGTTGCGCCATCCTATTGCAGAAAACGATCCCGTAGCTCATCATCGTGAAGTTCATTTAAGAAAGGTTGCAATAATTCGTTCCTGTGCCTTGCTGTAGTTAGCGTGCCTTCGAAAAATATTGGCCCAACTAACCTACGACGACTCATTCCAACCCAGACTCCTATTTTTTGTGGATGGGGAGCTTTAATTGTAACATGTGGATTCTCGCTACTCCAAATCTGCATATAATGAGAATTAACGTACTCGTTAAGGTAAACCAGGCTTCGTCGGTAAAAAAGGTTAAATTTAACTGCTCATCATTAAGATTATCCAAAAACCAGCGACAAAACTAAACTCTTTTTGGATAATCCTGTTCTAAAAGCTCCCGAACGGAAATAAATCGGTAAGGATGCAGATGCAAAGCTTGTCTCAATATTCTGTGGCATGTACCGTAACTTAAATCATCAACTTGCTGGCATAAATGTCTAATTGGTGTTTTTGGAGCCTCGTCAATTCGTTGTCTACAGTTTCAATGAAAGCCGGTACTATCATCTTTGGCCTACCAGACCCTTCTTTCCTTCCAATACTTATATATCCAATACTCCAGTTTCTCGAAAATTGCTGACTAAATTCTTAAGCAATGCATAAAATTTTTGGTATGTAATAATTTCATTGGGATACCTCTCTCGGAATTCCACAAAACAAGGAGGAATCGAATAGGTCCATTCTCCGTCAACTTGAAAGCCGTTCCGAAAGTAAGATTCAATTATGAATGCTCTTTGAAATGTATTAAAAATCATTTTAACAATCTCTCAGATTCGTATGAAAAAAATAACTAATATATCTGCTTGCTTGCTTGCTTTGAAAGAGCGAGATCTAGGACGCGGTTTTCCAAGCATCTCTATGCACTTAGGCCACATTTGGCCTATTGTACACCCTAACTAAGAATTTTGCCTATCTGGGGTAATTCCAACTCCAGTAGTGATTTTTAACGTGTCACACATCGCAGTGGCACGGGACCTACGGCTTTACTTCTTATCCGACAGAAGGCGCATTTTCAGATTTTTC
>JABXWE010019518.1:0-31262 GCA_014611495.1 Limonius californicus | reverse complement strand
GTGAACTGTATACTAACGTAACTGGAAAGGACACGCAATGCTAAGCGTCTGAGGCACATTCATTTTTATGCAACCCGTAGTGCAGTAGTATTGCGCGTTCTTTCTGTCTCATAGACTTATACGTGGTAGTATGCGTCTGGAATTAAAAAATTATTATTTTTACGGATATTTATTTAAATTAATTCAATTCAGAACTTTTTCTAAGTCAAGAGCTTATGTGTCTACTATTGTACATACATTTTAAGCAATATACCACCTTATAGATATAGGAAAATATGATTGCATAATTAAAAAATACTTTTTTATTTTATTGTTTTACATCATTCCGATTATTACTAACTTAACACTACATTTTAACGATTCTTAAACAGTACTAATTTGTTCATTTTTTGTCTAACTGTTGATGCATTTCCATGCAATTTTAAATTTAATAATTTAGATTGATGATTCATTCTGCATTTTAGAAATATTTCAATAATTTTTCGTATAAGTTCGATTTCATGTAAATCTTCAGCAAGAAACTCCTGTATAGCAGGATGTATTGGTAGAAACAAGTTCATGTTTATTGAAAAATAATTAATTGCTGTATTTATTGAAAAAAACTGCATGTTTGTTTTACTGTTCAGTATACTAACCATTTCATGTAAACAGCGAAATTGTCTTTGAGTAAAATTAACAATTCGGTATACAATGTACACATGACACATGACGTATCAGACTGCCATGAGTTACAAAGTTAGTAAATATTGCGAAACTTTTTTTCAGTTGCACTGTACAAGCGATTTTGCTTTGAATCAATATTTGCTATAATAATATATAAATGCAATAACTACAAGTTAACCGACTCATTAAGTTGCGAACTATATAACCAGAAATGTAATAAATAATGTTTTCTTGAAAATCAGTTAAACTGTTTTTGTCTACAAATTCAATAAAACTCTTAATTTCATCTAGATCTTCAGTTTTATTAGATATGTCTTGCTTGTGTCTATCATCTGATCTAAATTCAAAGGCAGGAGTGCAGTGGTTTCCGAAATCGACACAATTTGCATTAACACTTGCAGTTACAGAATTTTTAAATAATAATTGTCTTAAAGACTATTTCAATTGCTGTGAATTAGGATTATTGTTCCACACAAAATAATTCCAGGTGATTCTAAGAGCACTTGTAACTTAAAAAATACGTTAAAGGGTTTTCCTCTAAACTAAAAAGATCCTTTGCAAGACCAAGAGTGCTTTCCATTCTTAATATTTCAGACTCAATACAAACTAATTAGAAGTAATTTAACCTTTTCGAAGCTCCCAATAAGGACACCGAATACTTGACAACAACAAAATATCAAAATTCATAAAATGCACTAAAATAAATTATAAAAACGAATCGTCTGTAGATTTCCGCCTACTATCTACGTGAGTAAGACAATGACAGAGATCCTACAGTATATAGTCAACTCAGTCGCTTGCGCCTGACACACAGCTGTGCATTTGAACAATATGCGCGTGGCCTTTCCAGTTACGTTAGTATACAGTTCACTGCTCGTATACCATAACAGATACAAAAATCTTTCTAATGCAGATGTAAACTGTGGGTAAATGCGCGTACATTAAAATTATTTTCAAATATACAGGTTGTTACAAAAAAAGTGTGGCACGCTTAAGGTAATTTTTTTTTAAATGGAATGCTTTGAATATTTTTGCTTATGTAATACTTCTCTTGAGATGTTTATTCATTTCTAAAATATTAGCGCCATCTAATGTCCGGTTTAGAAGTATTAATTTTGTTTCCCAAAAATTTTATTTTTACATTACTCCACTAACAGTTCACCACTTCCGTGGCCGCAGTTTTGAAGACGAAATTAAGTATAGACCTTATTGTAGGAGGTTGTAGGGTGCTCTTGTTAAAATATCGTAGAGCCACCATATACAGGGTGTTCAAAATGAATTTTCACATTTTGAGAACTTCAAAGTGATTTTTCTCAACTTTTGCAAATGGAACACCCTGTATATTTTTTAAGGATGTTATGTAGAATTAAATAGCGAACATTTTTTGTATGTACATCCTTACGTCTACATATTTGTAACCACTTTTGATTTATTGGGCAAACAGTACAAAATTCAACGATATTTACTTAAAAAATTAAGGCTTTTTTCAAATAAAACAAAAGAAAAAATATATTAAGTGCTCCACATGTTGCCCATTTTGATTGACACACATTTCTATGCACTTTTGAAATGAGGTTTCTACTTTTCTTAAAATTGCCTTTAAAAGCATGTATTATCCTATCCTTCATATTTTGGATTGCTGTTGGTGTATTTGCATAAACAATTTCTTTCACGTATCCCCATAAAAACATATCAATTTTTGTAAGATTGGGAGATCTAGCAGACCATTTAGTGGGTCCATTCCTTCCAATCCATCGATGTGGATACATATTATTTAGATGGTCTCTTACTGCATTTAAAAGATGTGGTGGAACACCATCTTGCTGAAGCCACATCCTATTTCGGATCCTTTGAGCAAGATTCACCAATAAATGTGGTAGATATTCTTCAAAAAATGACGATAAATAGCTCCAGTTAATGTACCATAAAAAAATGAGGCCCTATTACATGTTCTTCAATAATTCCCCCCAAACGTTTATGGACCATCTGTGTTGGTTATCAAGTTGCCTGCAAAAGTGAGGATAATGGAAATTGTGCCTGTTAACAAATCCATTTTTATGAAAAGTTGCCTCATCAATGAACAAAACATTGTTGAAGAAAGTAGCATCTTCTTGCATCTTACCTCTGGCCCAATTACAAAACTCTAAACGCTTTAGAAAATCGTCATCACTTAATCCCTGGTGCATTTGAATGTGATATGCATGAAACTTTAAGATTCAACCAACAGAATGTCTACTTATTCCTACTACTGAGCTCACTTCTCTCTGATTAATATGGGGATCCTCAATCGTTGCCAGCACAACAGAAAACTCATTTTCTTCGTTACGTTTTTCATATTGTACATTGCTGGTTTCCACAAATCTATCAAGCAGATTTTGGAAGCTATCAACTTCAGGAAGCCTTTGTTCAGGATACCGTTAGTGGTAAATTCTATTGGCAAGCAAACAATTTCTTTCTGACTCGCTCAAAACAAAAATCATGTCTACAAGTTCTTCTTTATTAAAATTCATTTTGGAAAACTCAACTACTACAAATACAAACGGATAGTTGATAACTGCGAGAAATGTACGTTTGACATTAGTGCAAAACGATAGCTAGCGAAAAGATGCTTTATTGTTTTGTCGAACACAAACAACCAAAATAATTTATAACCAAATAATAGTATATTAAAGAACTAGTTTCATAAGGCCTTTTCTTAACGCACGAGTCCAAGTTTGAAAAACGAGACGCGAAACGTCGAGTTTTTCAACGGACGAGTGTGACAAGTGGTCTTATGAAACTTGTTTTTTATACTATTTTTTCTATTGAGGAAGTTTAAGAGTATTTTAAATAAATTTATGTAGAAAATTTTACGTCAAATAGATTACTAGGGAGTTTTTATAAACACTTATGGCAGCACTGACAGGTGGCTGAAACTGACATTTCAAACTTTCAAATTCAAATCGAACTACCAACATCGTAAAAAAGCAAACTAAAAACAGTACGATTATAGGCCTCCTTAACGTACTGTTTTTAAGCTAAAACAGTGCGCTTAGAACGGCTTTATAAAACCGAAATAGAAAAATTCACTAATATGCTGTGTGAGATCGAGACCAAACATAAAATGCACGCTGTGTTTATCGCCTACGTAAACATGGCGTTTTGTTTTATTTGAAAAAACCTTAATTTTTTTTAATAAACATTGTTGTATTTTGTGCTATTTGCTCAATAACTCAAACGTTGTTGCAAATAGCCATAAGGATGTACATACAAAAACTGTTCGCTATTTAATTCCACATAACATCATTAAAAAATATACAGGGTGTTCCATTTGCAAAAGTTAAGAAAAATAACTTTGCAGTTCTCAAAATGTAAAAATTAATTTTGAACACCCTATACATGGTGGATCTACGATATTTAAAAAAGAGCACCCCACAACCTCCTACAATAAGATTCTAACTTAATTTCATCTTCAAAGCTGCGGTCGCAGAAGTGGTGAATTGTTAAGGGGAGCAATGTCAAAATCAAATTTTTGAAAAAAAAAATTTATTAATACTTCTAAACCGGACATTAGATGGCGCTAATATTTTAGATATGAATAAACGTCCCAAGAGAAGTGTCAAATATGCAAAAACATTCAGGGCATTTCATTAAAAAAAAAATACCTCCAACGTGTCACACTTTTTGTAACAACCTGTATATTTGAAAATAATTTTAGTGTATGCGCATTTACCCACAGTTTACATCTGCATTAGAAAGATTTTTTTATCTGTTACGGTATACGAGGTATCGAACACCCACGCACTATTGCACCACCCGGTATATAAGGAACATTCCTACAGTTTTTTAAATAAATTGACTTTATATGGTTAAAAACATAAATAAAAAATAATTATTTTGACGGCTAAAAATTATTCAAATCAAAAATCAGATGCCTAACAGTTAAAAAAATCAGTTGTTCAGTCATATCTACCGATATTATTAAGAAAACAAAACTAGGTTTAAAGTATCCTCCTTAGTAGGCAATTTTATGCCCTTGAACTGGTCTATCTCTTACTAAATCGGAAATCCCTATAGTCTGCTATAATACTTGATACAAGTGTCACTTTAATTATTGCATTCTTTATAGAGTTCCAATAATTAATTGATTTAGAACTCAAATATGATTGATACTCACAGGTCCTGCAGAAGGTGGGAAATCATAATCTCCATGCCATGGAGAATGCACACGTTCTGACATTCCTCCGGCTGGCGTTTGTGTAGGTAAATTTTCATCATAACCCATGTTGGCCATTTGCAGTTGTCCCTTAAATAGCATTTAATACAAAACATTATTTTAAGAAGACAAGTATTTGCAAAACTTACCTGATTGTATCCCATATTCTCCATTGCAGGCAGATCTTGCTGAAGTGTATGTAGGGAGTCGAGATCACTTTGTGTTAAGGATGCAGTGTGTGGAACAGTAGCAGCCCCCATTTGTCCTAAGATATCTTCGGTAGTGGCTGGGGTCATTGGTGGTACTAGAGCACCTAACGATTCTTGTTCTTGTAGCAAAGAGTGAACCTATGATCATGTTAAAAAAATTTAGAAATGTTTACTTAGCAACCGCAGGCATTCCAACGCAAAACTACTATTTTTATTATGGTTTTAAGGCCTTTTTAATAAAAATTATTATCTTGCAAGGGTTTTGTTTTTGACAATCATTATTTTTGCTGTTGGCAAATGTATGATTAGATTTTTAGGTGATTCTTAGAGAAATGTATATATTAATACTGATTAAAACCGGTGTTTGCCTGACTTGACAAGGTAGATTGTAACCGTTTCTCGTACCACAACAATTAATGTTCATAAAAACAACCACATACAATATGAATAATAAACTGAAAAGTATATACAATAAACCCTTAAAATCGTGAGATAATTATTGATTATGTTATTAGAAATAAAACCATTGATTGGATTGATTGAAGTCTTAACCCCCCAACATTATGGTATCTTGTAAAAGAATAAAAAAAAATAGAATCTCTATGTTATATATACTACGAAATATACATAAAACTAAGTTCTAATATTTGAAATTCAACCAAATACAAATAAACTAAACAAATTATTGCATGCATATGCAATTTCTTGTGCCCTTTTTATGGTGTACGATGTACTATAAAACAGAACATTATGACTTGCAAAGACCACAGTACCCATTTTGTTTTTTTAGAAATCTATGATGGTGTAGGATGTATCAGAAAATAGAATTTTAAAACCACTGTAAAGCAAACGTCAATAGAGAAATACATATACGTCATCATGTGCCATTAACCAAATTACGTCTGGACGAGTCCATCTTACTGTTTAGGGTGAATCTTCGTGCATAGGCGTCCGTCTGCTTTACTTTGTAGTTTGTGTTGCGACTTGCACGTTTATTCTGTTCCTTTAGCGTTTATTATTCAGTCTGCACTTTATTTAACAAACAGTTCTTTTCAGAGCTACTCAATATTTGACGTTTTATTTGGGTAAGTATGGTGTTTGTTGAAATTATGAAAAAAGTGTTTGTTTAAATTAAAAGTTTTTTCAAATTAATCAAAATTTATTCTATTTGTTTGCGATATGTACACAGTACATATTATGAAAATGTTATATTATCGGTTATTACTTTACATCATTGTATTACAGAGAAACTTATTAACAATGTTAAAAACCTAACCTCAAATATGAAAACTCCAAGCAAGAAGTTAGGAGTCCGCGGGAAGATTATACACACGAAATAATTGCAAATGTGTTGAAATTTATGAAAGAAGAAGCTACAAATGGTGCTCCTACAATACCTTTAGGAAATTTTAAGGAACGTATCATGGCAGCTACCGGAATTTCTGACAGTTCTTACAGATGCATTTCTAAAGAGGGGCTACAAGTGGCATCTGGTGTAGTGGCTTCATTTTCAACACCACATAAACAAGGACCACGTACAAGCCGCAAAAGCGACATTTCGATTGGAGAGATTCAAGCAATCCGTAACATCATTCACAATTTCTACATCATAGAAAAACGTAGACCATCTTTAAAAGGTAATTTCTCAAATTAGTGCTAGCAATAGCTTCAATAATATTTATTCATGCAGGTATTTTAAAGAAAATCAAAGACTCCGGACTGTCATTTGAAGGAAGCCTATCAACACTTGCTAGTTTAATAAAGAAAATGGGATTCAAGTAAGTAATGCAATGCAAAAAATACTTTAAAAAGTAATACTGTCCTAATAGGTGGAAAACTACTTCAGATAAAAGAAAAATTTTGATGGAATCACATAATATACGTAAAAAACGAATTGAATATTTAGAGGCGTTACTAGAGTATAAGAAACAGGGTAGGCCCATAATTTATACCGATGAAACATATTTGCACAGCTCACATACGCCACCGAAAGAATGGGCAGACGATACTGTATTGGGTTTAAAAAACCTATTTCAAAAGGAAAACGATGGATTATCGTTCATGCTGGTGGTAAAGATGGCTTCGTGCCTGCAGCACATTTAAGTTTTCGTTCAGGTTTGTATTAATATGCATTTAAAAGTTTCTTTTTAATAACTATCGTATTCAGGTACTAAATCTAGGGATTACCATGACGAAATGAATCACGATAACTTCATAAAGTGGGTTGAAAACCAGCTGATTCCCAATCTTCCACCTTGATCAGTACTCATAATTGATAATGCTTTATACCATAACGTTAGATACAACAAGGATCCAACGTCATCTACTTTAAACCAAGATATGATCAACTGGTTATCCGACAGAAACATTCAATATGATCCAACAAGCACAAAACCCGAATTGTATAATATCATTAAATTACATAAAACAAAGTACCATAAGTATGTACTGGATACACTTTTAAACAAATATCGGTCATCCAGTATTGAGATTACCACCGTACCATCCCGATTTCAACCCTATTGAAAAAATTTGAGCCATAATGAAGAATCGGGTTGCTGCAAGAAATGTTACATTTAAAATGGATGATGTGATGAAACTGGCGGAAGAAAAGTTGAATTCCATTACTCCAGAAGAGTGGTCATCAGTTTGTAATCATGCAGACAAGATAACCAATGATTGTATCGACAGAGAACATTTATTAGACAATTTATTGGATTTGATATTCTTTGTTAACATAGGCGATTCCGATGATTCAGAAGATTATATGGACTCCGAAGATGAAGACATTGATGTGTAGATTATGAATAAATAACAGTAATCTTGCAACAATTTGCTTGCTTTTCTTTCGGTTTTTAAAATGTTTATATCAAATATAATACAAATCAATGCTTAATAAAATTTTAAAGTTGTAAAATGTTTATAAGCAAAATAAATAAACTTACAGATCTATTCTATTAAATTGTGGCCTTTTCTTTGACCTTTACGTTTTTACGTACTGTAAACAAAAAAGTCATTTAGCGTGTACACGGATGTCATGTATAAATCAATTTCTCATGATAAGTTTTCAACAAAAATATTTTTTATCCCTAATATACATCACTGTGTTACGCCACTGGTGCATCCTGTGGCGCGCAGCTTTTGATGACGTACATGTATTTCTCTATTTGGGTTCGCTTTACTTATTTTATGACTCGTTAAAAAGTAATAACCTTCGGGAGCTCTGCAACTATAAATAATCATTTACCTGGTCAGCTGGTAATTGAGGCATATCTTCGATATGCTGCATAGGTGTTGGTGGTCCGGGTGTTCCAGGGTAACCCACTGAAGGTGGTGCAGGCGTGCCTGGAAACACCATTGATGGTGGTGGGCCAACACTACCTGGATAACCAACCGAAGGTGGGCCTGGAGTGCCTGGATAAACCAATGGAGTTCCAGGATAACCTACAGAGGCTGGTCCCGTCATACCGTATCCTAAAGTTGTAGGTGTTGGTGGTGGAGGCATAGATACATGTTCAGTCTCTTCATGCGTTATAGGAGTTGGAGGCATCATATGCGATAACTGTAAAGGAGTTGGTGGAGCAATTGGTGTTGGTGGCATCATTGCAGCCAATGCTTCTTCTGGTTGTATAGGCAACTGTGGAGTTTCTGGTTCAGGATGCATGGGTGTCTTGCTCTAAAATGAAAGCAAATATGAATATTCATCATTTATAATAGACAAATAGCAAATTGATTTGGTTTAAGCACGAAAAAATTACAAATTGAACCCTCGTCATTAGGATCTCAAAATCGAAAAAAAATATAAGTCAGTTAAGTTGGGAGTAATAAGCTAAAAAGAAATTTCACGTTTCTATAAAACCTGCCATGTAAAGATATATCGGATCTACTAGGACTTACACAAAAAATCAAGCTGATATTTGATTTTTTCCACGAAGTCAAAAACAAAAAACTATAGGCAATTTTAACCCTGTTTAATGGACCTTATGTATCTTATGGTTTTCAAGTGATGGGGGTTGAATTTGACACACCCTGTATGACAACTTACCGGATCATCCGCCAGTTTTCGTTTGCGACCACGTTTGGTAGGTGTTGGTTCTATACTAGGCTGTTCTTCGGCATCTCGAACTTGATCTAGCGCTAAAGAATCAGGGTCGCCTAACATTGCAAAGTCTTCTGTACCAATAGATCGGAGAATCAAGTGTCTCTGATAGTTCTATAAATAAAAAATTTTAAAAACGGAGGTGGTTTAAAACAAAACTATCACCTTTGAAAGAGCTCTTGCAGGTATAACTCGAGCTGGCAAAGCAAATAATTTTTCTACACCACCAGTTTCTTTCCAATGCATGAGACGTTTTGTAGGCGGTGCCAAATCCAGTGTTGTAACTATATCGCTTGTATCTGATAATTGGTTTTTCATCTCCTCTCCAGATATGTTTTTTATTTCATCCACAATCAATTTTCTCTTACGTTTCGTCTTAGTAAATCCTGTAATTAAAAAACATTCTTTTTAAAATTAAGCAGAAAATGTTCAACATTTATGATTATATTACCGCACTAAATTCATTTTTAAAGCTTACCTCTTAATGCTGATGCATCAACTGGAGCAAGGGCAAAGCTTTCTTCTTCATTCTGAAGAAGTGTTGTCTGTTCCAATGGTGGTGACATTCTATGTGGATCTTCAATAATATCAACAGGCTGTTCGGGTACTGAAGGAGGTAATTGAGGTACTACAACATCAGAAGGGCCTGAACCCAATGCTGAAGGTGGTCTTGAGCTTGCCGAACTACTAAATATATACATATACATATAAAGTTTCAAATGTTGAATAATGTAGCAGCACAAATAATATATTTAATCCTATTAACATTAGCCGCATTAACAAAGATAAGCATGAAATATTCACCTATATGAATAACGAAAAGTAAAAGGTTTTACTGGAAAATTTTGGAGAAATGGTTTTTCTTTAATAAGTAAAGGAAATGCTTTTACTAAGATCTTTTGTTCACTAAATAAATAAGTAGTATGAATAGAAGATACTATGTACCACAGCCTATTAGCAAATGCTTTGAAAATCCTGCATTTACTCAGTAATACACTCACCACTGAAGCAAGTGCGATTCTTCTACAATTGTTCTGTAAGTTTATAAAGTAGTGGATAACCTAAGACATGTCAAGCAATACAACTCTTGTACTTCTTAGTGTACTAGTAACTTAAGAAGTTCATTTTAGTTCCAAGAGGAAGGTGTGTTGGAACGATTTATTTTTTTTATTTTTGAGACCTAATGTTAGAGATGCGCATACTACTGTGCACTTGTACGGAAATTATAGTATAACAGGTACTTGAAGGATCTTAGCTTTTAAAAACAACATAATGATGAACTTAGTGTTGAGCAATCTACACTATCCCCAACTGAAATAGCTTCGTGATTAACCATCCGATTAAAAAAATATTGTGTGCATGTAGTCTAAGTATAATGCGTAACAATTGTGGAAAATTAGTTATATCGTGGGATCTCAGAACATAGGAAATACAATTATTTTCATTCATTGGCATAATTGAAACTGGGAATTTCGCTTTAAAATAAAGTACTTGGGTGTATTTGATACAAAGCCTAACTTGAAAAACAGCCACCCGTAACTGACTATTTAATAAAACAACAAAACTTTAATTACTATAAAGAAAAACAAACTATTTACAAATCAATACTTAATTATAACATTCAAAAAAAAAAGGAAAGATTTGTACAGTAGGTTTCAAACTTGCCACTGTGGTAGTTTGTTTTACAAAATAAAATCTTTTACACTACTTGTTCCTTGAAGTAATTATTCTGCTCATGAGCATTTGTTTCAACTTTATTCATATGGCTCAATCAGACAGTAACTTAACTGGCTTTATAGAACTATCAGTCCATTTTTTTAGTAAAAACAAAAGTTAATATGTAAAACCAACCTGTGTCCTCCAACAGAAGGAGGTCCCCCAAAGTGATCCATATCATCATCGCTGTCTTGTGTTGATGGAGCTTGCTGAGCAGGTTCTGGCAAACTTGATTCTACAGGTGGTTCCACATCCATTGGTGCATCATCAAATAAACCACCTTCAAATAAGCCTCCAGCTGCAAATATGCATTAATTAGTTTTCTTGATGATAATTGTAAATAAAATCATTATTATGAATATTTCGTATCACCAAAATACTTTTATCAATTTAGTTAGTAAAAAATTATTTGCATGCCAAATTACAATGAACATTATCTGAATAGACAATTTTAGCTACAAAAAATGAATTGTTAATTATAATAAACTTTAGGTAAACATTAGCTTACATATCATATTCTGGTCTAAATTTGTACCAAAGCCATCATCTCGAATGGGAGCATCAACTTCCATAGGTGAATGGTGCGACGGCTGAGTACCAGACGTGGATGGTATAGGTTCACGGTCTTTATCTAAACCTACTCCATCCAACACAGGACCATCACTGAATAGTAAATTGCTCTGCAAAATTCCCAAGGTTTTTAAAATAGCTATTAAAGTGAAAAAAATTAATACATTTTTGCAGATTCTTGTAATTTGTACAGCAGAAATCATTCCGTAAAGCATTGTATTTGCTTGTTCTTTAGTTGTTCCAGAAGACCTACACCCCGACATTATGCCCCAGTAAATATATGTTACTAAGGGAGAAGAAAAAGCAGAAATAAATAGCAAACTTGTAGTATCGGTTCATCTGCATTTACAAGTGCTAAAAGTTGTATTTTCTCAAATAGAACAAATTTGTACATTCCGCAGATTTTATATAATCGTATAAGCTTGATAAAGATAATTCTATAATTGCTAATATATAGCTTCAGGAATAAAATTTAACTTAAGTCTTTTTGACAATTACTTGTTAAGGTCGCTACAGACTTGCCTGCACAGTTCTAGTTGTAAGGCAAGTCTCTAGAGATCAAAAGTATCCACATGTAGCGTGTTCAGTTCATACTTTTTCTCAGTTTTAAGGCTACCTGGTAGTGTGATCATGTCAAAAAATCTCAGTGATGATCTTTTAATAGTGGTTTCTTTAGCGTTAGCTTTAAGAAAGAAAAGTAAACGTAGATCAAAATCGTGGCTTTTAAAGAGGGCTAAACTCTCGCACATAAATTTGTTAAATGAAATAAGGTTGGAACCCGAAGACTGGAATAATTACCTTCGGATGGATGAGGCTTACCTATTTTGAGCTTTTACATATGGTAACACCTCTTATTAACTGACTCGTTTACATTTTTCATTTCTTTTCTAAAAGAGCTCCTTAAAGAATTGATTTTTTTAATAACTGCATCCTTTGTAGCCATCGAGTCTTTTTCTTTTAATTTATCACACAATACATCGTAGGCTGCTTGTTTCTTATTGCGGTTACTGTATTCTGCAGACTTGATTTTCCATAAACATGTATTTTGTCTGTACAGTGATATAAATTCAGTTATAAATTCTCTAGAATAACCCCTCAAATCTGCCATTGTTAATGCAAAAACGGAAAACGAAACTATAACGTCGCACCGTCTTGGCTAGAACTGAAGACTTTCGTTCGTCCACATGTTCCGTCGTGCTCGTAGACCGGTAGGCTTGCACGCAAAATTTCAAGCAGACTCTGAATTGCCTCGAACCACACCACTGAACTGTACACGCACGAAAAGTCTTAAGACTTGCTATTCACACGTATCGTCTTACCTTGAGACTTAGAACTGTGCAGGCAAGTAAAAATATTGTAAAAATATTCTTCTATTTAATAATATATACGGATTACTTAGACTACAACAAAAAATAAAAAGGTTACAGTGCGAGGTCCTTTTTGTATAGAAATAATTGTATGGTACAGGGACATAATGATAACTGCATCCAGACATCTTTTTCCTAATTCAGAGAGCAATATAATTTCTTTTAAATGGTGGATAAAAGCAAGCACCTGAAATGGGCCAAAAACTGCACGTTATGTTAATCTGTTTGAAATACTGACTAAATAATGTTAATCTCATTTGATCTTTGGTTTGCTAGTTTCAAATTTATTCTTAGTCAGAGTCTAACTTTGTTTAGTTATCCTTTGGAAAGACAATAAACAATATGAATTTTACATTGTTGAATTAATTACTACATCTAACAGGGTTTCAATTTCTTTATAATATGTTCTGCTGCTTGTAACGAAGAATTATTTGGGTACTGCAGTAAAGCACAAAAAATACAACCTGTAGCACGCACCTGTTTATGTGAATCTTATTTTGTTTTCTAATTTTTCAGTTAATTAAACAAAAACAAGTATTAGAACTCTGCTTTTTTCTTTTCTTTCTTTTGCTTCTGATGACAGATATCTGCTGGGGTATGATCACGAAAATACACTTCTTTTTCTTGTTGTAAACCTTCTCCAATTTCAAAGGTTGGTTATCACTTGGTTAAAAAGCATAGCATAAACATAGTACCTGTTCCATAGATGGCTCCAAACCAGAAGTATGTCGCATTAAATCTGGAGCGTCTGCATCAAACCCCATATCACCAAATCCATCGTCATTAGAAACTAAAGTAATATTTCCATAATCTTCACGCATTGTGATCTCTTCTGCACGTGATTGATTTAAACTAAACTGGGCTTCAATATCTACATCACTGAAATAGTAATTAAGTTTGCATTAATAAGGAATAATGTTCAATGTTTAAATCAATTAAAACTTGCACTACAAAAAAATCTATATCATCTTCATTATCCAAAAAAGGAAATGTAGTGCTTATTAAAATTAGTTAAACTGTGGAAAAGCAAGTTAATTACTAGCTGTCATATTTACATGTAAAATAAATACTTTTGAGAACCATTCATTTTTTAAAACTTGAATGAAAAAGTAACAAGTTCGTTCAAAACTAGACCAATATAATGTTTAATACTTTAAATTGTAGATTCTTACTTTATTCACAAAACCCAAAATCTCATTCTCTGAAATGCATTATATCAAAAAAATCTTTTTTATAGTGCAAGTAGTTTTTGATAAATGCACAAACTATTATTGCTTTAGCCTAATAAAACTTTTCAAAAAGAGCCGTTATTATCATAAATAATGACATTTTTCAAACAAAACTAAACAAATCCAGAGTTCGTGCAAAATCGAACACTTCCAATTAATTTTGTTTCATTTTCAGCGACAAGTAATTTAAAACTGAATTACACCATCAAAAACATCTCTTCTAAATGTATTCCTGCCCTTAGTTTTCTCAGAACTACTTTATCTACATAGGCCTTTTCTTGAATGACCACTCCTACTTTTAACTTACTTAAGTTCAGGCATTGTCGTGTCAAAGTCATGGAATACTTCTGGAAGCGTTATAGCATTAACAGCTGCTTCTCGGTGTTCTTCTGGCAGATCAACCATTCCAGGCCGGAAAGCCATTTTAATTTTAACAAACGCCTCATTGCAATCGGCAAGCAGATATTTGGCTTTTCGAGAATATATTCTTACAACTCCTAACAACAAATGCCCTGATGTTCTTAAAGCCATTTTAACTTTGGGCTGCAAGATGCCATCCACCGACTTTTCAATGTTCGTTTCAAATACATGAGCTTTCGTAAGTTTCTTATCCCAATGTGCAGCTAACCAAATACGGGCCAGAGGACCCTTTTTGGCCAACACAAAATGTGCATAAAACATGATGGTAACTGCCGATCTTCAAATTATTCACTAAAGTGCCTGCAAATAGTTATTATTTTAGCTATAGAATGAATATCAACAATCAACAATTATTGGCGCCTAAACCAACACTGAAAGATAAACAAGCTCAAACGTGTTATTACCTCCCAAAAGAGAAAAAATTTAAAAGTATTATATCGTTGAACAGAACTATTAGCTTATATTTCGCATGATAACTTTCCATTCCAACCGCGGCGTCCTTCCAAAAAATAATACTATGACCAAACAAACTAAACACAACAGATGGGGTCAAAATGGCGTTTACAAACGAAGATGAAGAAATGGAAGCTCCTAGACCTTACTTCGCATGCGCCTTGGAAGTTTAGTGTGTTGCTGTACCTAATTCGCATATTACCTAAAATAAATTCGTATCAGTTTCCAAGTTATATATATATATATACTTATAATTCAACATGTATTTATACATTTCTAAAATATACCTACTGATTACGCTCTATAGAGATTTATTTATATTTTATATTTCTACTCTCCAAGTTAAAAAGTGAATCCGAAATAAGGTGTACACGGAGGCGGCATGGATTTTACAGAAATTACATCTACATTTTTATTTTTTAAATTAAAGGATAAAAATAAGGTACCATGCCAAATATACGCCCCTTCGGTATACACCCTGCTTCCGATAGAATTTTCAACTTGAGGAGCAGAAAATTAAATAATTCCGAAACGAATATACCTTCCTCATGGAGCATATTCAAAGTTAACACAGTTTATATCAGGGAACATGCACTAGGCGTTTATAGTCTGACCCACGTAGGTAATTTATGAAAACAGTTGAGTATAGAAAATAAAACGTATGTCTACTTAAACCACACACTTTTAAAAATGTCCTACAATTATTTAATAGTTATCAAAACATAATTCAGTTGCTGCAGTAATTTTTAGAACAGCACAGTGTAGTAGTGTAGTCATTTGACCGATAAAAGAAGAACAGGCGCTAAGCGCCGACCATGTGATTGTGATTGCAATCGTCGAAAATTAATGATCAATTACACAAAATAAACCCTAGGATTAGAAAATGAAAGATATACTTAGGAAATAAAAAATAATCACCCTTAACACAATGTTTATTGGATACTAACATATTCGTCTGATATATTTATCAATTCTAATAGCTATTACCCAAACTTACTGGTGTATTTAGGTTCCAGGGTTATAATAACTACTAGACTGTGGAATACAACAGAAATTTGGACTTTTGGTTTTTCTGATAATACGAAACTCACGCCATCCCGCCATTTTTATCCCCATTGTATTAGTTTCTTAAATGTACACAACGTGGCAGTTGCATAGCTGGCGCGTCCAATTGCTTGGAAAAGTTGGACGGATTCTTTATACATTCAACTGGCCGCATAAAATCTATACTAATAGTAAAATTACAGTCGAATGCCTTGAGTAATGTACATATGTATTCTGATATAGTATAAAATGCCATAACTGTCAGTTTCCTTAATAAGTCCAAAGTCATTTATAGTAGGTTATATATTTATAATATTTTTTATATTTCTATGAAAATTACATTGCAGTATATCACTACAAATATTATTGCCACATGAAGGCTACTTTATAGCACAAAACAACAAATTTAAAGTTGACAATAACACTTATTATTTACGTATGTCAAATTTTATATACTTCGCTATTTCAATGTATTAAATTATGTGTTTTTAAGTATTTTATTCCTTTACTATTTAGTTATTTTTATTATGTACAGTATAATTTTGTATTTTTATAAATATTTTCAATGTTTACTCCTTTCATAAAAATTGGAACGTTATGTGTTATTTTAAATGTTTTATGCTCATGTTTCTCATGCCAATATTTCCAATGTCTGCTGGAAGACAAGTCAGACTTAGAACCAAACATATCAACAGCTAGTTTTAAAAACGAAAGTGAAAACCACCATTTACCGCAAGAACTCTGCACTCCTACAAAAAAGGTCAAGAAGATTATAAATCCATATAAAGATATTACAGAATGTTCAACTAAAGGCAAAATGTTTAAATCTGCCTGTATGCAATGCGCTGCTTGTCTAGCAATAGCGCGACAGGTACTACAAAATACAATTGGGGGTACATGTAAAAATTTACAAATAATTATAATTTATTATTACATTCAAGAAATCTGCAAACACCCGTGAGTACAATACATTATTTTTTGTTAATTTTTACAATTTCTAGATAGACGAAAATATGCAAGATATTGATATTGGCAGTTTGGATCCAAAAATAGAGGTTGAAATGATAGATGATACCCTAAAGTCTTTATGTACAAATGGTTTTAAAGAGTACGTATCTACAATTAATGAAATAATTTCGTTGTGATTATGAAAAATAATATATTTTAGCTGTAATTAACTATTACAGATTTGATTTAAGAAGTTATAAAGAACATATTATTTTAATGAAGGCTTCTAGATCTACCTCACATGTTCCTAGTAAAATGAATGGTCGATGGCCAATAAAGTAAGTACATCCTTCATGATTACAAAAAAACAAGGAACTATAATCTAAAATAATAATTAATAGTAGTACATGCTATTATCACCACAGACTGTCTTTATGATTAACTTATTTATCTTGTGCATATAAAATTGTGTTGTATCATTGAACCTTCGATATAGGCTCAGGTGTCAATCTTAAGTGTATAAGATCAAAAAAACTACATATTTAGTGTGATGTAATTTATGGGATTTAATTTGTAATAATGTTTATAGATTGCGTGAAATATGTTCCAGATACTTGGAACACATCAATGTGCTGACATTTTATACAATTTTGTTAAAAGAGTCTAATGATATAGAGGACTACTTGTGCAGGTATGGATAAAAGTAGTTGTACTAAGAGAATGAAGCTTTCCTTTCGTTGTATTCTTATTTATTAAAAAATTGTGTAGAACACATACCTATACTTAGTTAGTAAGTATATGGCAAATATAGCCTTAACCGCCATTTAAGAAGGCATGGCGGCTGCAATTTAGAAAATATATTTGATGGAACTCTATGAAATCGTATAATTCTGTCTTAGTGATTTGCTACCACAATCCTCTACCAAGCACGATGAAATTTTAACATTTATTTGATAGTGTAAAACAATGCATAGAACCTAACCGTCATGTACCTACTGCGGGCGGCAAACTGAAAATGCCTGCTTTTGTTTGTGTGTATATCAAGCTGGGAGCGTATAACATCACACGCACATGCTTAATACGTGGTTAAAGTTATTCGCACATGTATAATATGACCCTGCATATAAGGTGTGTAACAAAAATTACATAAAAATGTATGTAAATATTTATAGGCAATGAAAAAATTGCTTGGAAAATGTATTATAGTGTATATAATCAAAAAAATGTATGCTAAATTTTGCTATTTTTTGTGTCCATCTATATGTATAAAATTTAGTCTGGTTTGTGTAATGAAACAATTACATATCACTTTTACTCTATTCCTCGAAATGAAGAAATAACATACAAATAAAAAATGTTAAATAAGTATAACAAATTCTATTTCAAATCGTGAAATTGAGAACAACCATGAATAAAGTGATACCTGTTTTATTAGACATTTTGGTACTTGCTAACGTTTTTATTACATGTCCGATTTGGATAAACTTTGTTGTTTTGCTATTTTTTGTGTCCATCTATATGTATAAAATTTAGTCTGGTTTGTGTAATGAAACAATTACATATCACTTTTACTCTATTCCTCGAAATAAAGAAATTACATACAAATAAAAAATGTTAAATAAGTATAACAAATTCTATTTCAAATAGTGAAATTGAGAACAACCATGAATAAAGTGATACCTGTTTTATTAGACATTTAGGTACTTGCTAACTTTTTTATTACATGTCCGATTTGGATAAACTTTGTTGTTTTGGGAAGCTAACAGTCTAAGCTTAATTTCCTGTCAAGCAATGTACAATTGACTGTGAAAAGGGGATAAAACCAGACCCAGAAGTGAAAAAGTGAAAAATTTGGTTTAGAATTGTGTAAGCTAAGGTACATACATATATCTTGAAATCGGGATCTTTAACCTATGTTTTTGCAGCTTCTGTACTACTATTGTTTTTTGTAATAAAAAGG
Organism: Limonius californicus; assembly: GCA_014611495.1. Lineage (NCBI taxonomy): Eukaryota > Metazoa > Arthropoda > Insecta > Coleoptera > Elateridae > Limonius > Limonius californicus. Next base: position 12,389 of record JABXWE010019518.1, on the reverse strand, counting down.
TATTTATAATTTTTTGGAAAATTTAGTATTAAAGAGTTTTTTAGCAGAGTTCCGAATATAAATGATAATTTAAATATGTAGCTCCATTTACAAATTTTTACACAAAATTGGCTTTCCAAGACAACGATGTTTATCAAAATCGGACAAAAAACATAATAGTCATTTGCGTGTAGGTGAATAGATGTAAAAGTAGTACTTTGTAACGCCATAAAGGCGCGGAATTAAAAAAAAAAGTAGTAAGTGATTTAGGAGTTAAATAACCTCAGCTATATGTGGTTCAAGTTTTTCGCACATATTTAGAATCACCCTGTATGCGTATTAACTAAACAATATAGAATTATTTTATTTTATTACAGTACTATTTTTTCTCATTTTAGTAAAGGTACCTTATACACTGCATAATCTTTGCTATTATGTAAGTACTTGACTAATTTTTGAAAATGTAGGTACCTCTACCTGTAACCAGGTATTTTTTATCTGTGCCTTTATGTATACCTAGATTCTACAAAACAAGTACGTTTCCCTGCACTATTGATATCGTAGTTGCCACGTAAGAAGACCAGAGTAGGATTAAAATGAAAACCCTAAGTTGCAACACTGCATCATTTTCTAGCTAAGTTGACTTTACGGTGTACATACCTTCGGCAACTTGGCAGGTATAGTTTTCATTTTAATCCTACTCTGGTCTTCTTGCATTGTGACCACTTTAACATGTATTTACCTACAATTGTAGAACAGCTAAAGCCACACTGGAGTGGAGATGTCGTAAACAAAAGGAAATACAACTGCAAAAACAGTTTTATTAATCGGTATTTGTTTTTAAATATTTTAAATCTCTGTGTTTAGTTTTTCATATTTATATTACCCATAACAGAGTTTCTACATTCTGAGTTATCTTTTAGAGTTCATGAGTCGATTGTATCAACCAATTTTAAATTTACTTATATGTATAACTGCTGGAGTATATTTGATGTTGACACATTGGTATTCTGAAAAAAACTTATTATATGTTAACTTGCTTGCGAAAGGTAACTTATTTAACTATAAATAAATGTATGCCTGTATAGGAGTGATGGTGTATTTAGAGACTGCTTTAACATTGACTTTCGGAGAAATCCAACCATTGAAGAACAAGGCTGCCATCTAGAAATTCCTGACATTCTCTTCACAGTTACATGTACTAACATATAAAGTAACAGATTTAAATGTAATCATACAATTAAAATTTTCATATGTATATATTATAAAATTACATTAATATAAATTGAACTATATTCATATACTGATTGTAAAAATGTGTTTTCTGCTATTTTACATTTATATATTTAAAACCACAAACAAGGTATGATTTTCTTCTTCTCTTTCAGTTTAGTTTTTGAACTTGCTTTACTGGTTGATGGAGTTTCATTTAATTCCACTGAAATATCTGGAGTATACGTTACAACAAAACCATATTTCTGAGTTGTTTCATCTTCCTTTTTATTCTTCGAAATCTTTTTTCTAGCTTTCACCTAAAATATATGAACTTGATATAAAAAAATATTTACATGGTATAGAGGTTACCCCAGCAAAATAAATTTTTTTTTCAAAGTAGATGTCAGAAAAAGTCATAAAGCATTACATTTTTAGTTACAAAGGCATTTAGGTTTAATTTATTTTTTGCAAGAGAGATTAATATATTTTCTTTAATAATTGGATAATATATAGTTGTTTGAGTTTCGAAGAGTAAGGACATGTTCGACCGTGCTCCGATTAAGTACAACACTAGGGAAAAGCGAACGTTCGTGGGTCTTCGCCCTGCCTACTATGAGGATGCAGACGCAGCGAAAACCTACATATCAGGCGTTAGGTGTCAAAGATTATGATATCAACGATCTCCGACGCCACTGATGCAATGACAGACTAACAAAAAAAATAAAAATTAAAATAGAAATTCATAACGAAATTACCTTGCATAATGCATGGCAAGAATAGAAAAATGCAAGAATTGAATTGCAACAAAATGTTTTCCTATTACAGCAACAACTATCAGAAAGGCACGAAGCAGTAAATAAGGGACATTAACAGTAATTGGTCCCAAGTGCATAGTTGGAACAGAAACCCCAATAACAAGAAAAAGAATATTATACTGATGAAGAAGAACTCATCAGAGAAATGGAATGGGCGTAAAAGGAAAACAAAAAGAACAAAAAAAGAAAAACCGAAACCGGTTGTTTTGAGCCAAATTAAAAACTATGATGCATTACAACGTGAACTAAAGACAGAAAAGTTTACATTTCAAACAGTTATGATGAATAACGAGCTGGTAAAAATAAACATAGTCTGCAGAAGAATATAGACGACTAACAAACTTACTAAATGAAAAAAGCAGTTTTGGCTCTCAATGCAAGAAATGCCAAACTTATGGGCACACCCAAAGATTCTGCAATAGAGAATCAAAATGCGTGAAATGTGCTGGAAAACACCACACAAAAGAATGCAAAATAAATGAAAACAGCAAACCAAAATGTGCTACCTGTGGTGAAGCCCACCCAGCCAGCTACAGAGGATGCAACGCAGCCAAAAAAGATGCAAAAAATAAAAAACGAAGCAACTAGAACTAACCAAAACAACGCAAAAGAAAGGAAGCCAGAAAATAAAACACTGTGTAGATGAGACCCAAAAGCATTCCCAGTACTACCAAATACTAAAGCAAAGGAGGAAATTTCACAGAAAATAGAAGTTTTGACAAACCAGCTACTACAAAGTCTAATGTTAAAACTTAAACAACAGGAAAAAAGTTCGTACAGAAAGAAAAAATGCTAAAGGTGAAGATATAAAAGAAACCACATCAGCACGTTATTTAGGACTAACAATAACGAATGATCTTAAATGGGAAAAACATATTGATGGTATCTGGAAAAAATATCAGGAATTACAGGAATACTCAGAAGAATGGCGCTAGTTACCACTGAAGCGACTTGGAAGTAAATATACTATGCCTTAATACATAGTCACTTAAAATATCTAATAATAGTATGAGCAAACACAAGCAACCAACAAATTCACACCCTAGAAACAATTCAGAACAGAGTAATTAGAAACATATACGACTTACCACCACTGTACAACAGGGAGGACATGTATAAGGAGACTGACATACTGCCGCTAAAAGCCATAAAAGACCTAGAGATCATCATTTTCACCCATAAAATAGTGCTAATCACAAACGAACAAGTGCACGAACACAACACCCGCAATTGTAGGAAGATTCATACAGTCAATAAAAACACACAACCATGGGGTCAACTCTGTAAAGCATAAAATGGTGACATATAATGCCATACCTAGCATTAGCAAAGATGAAAAGTACCCACGCAAATTCAAAAAGCAAATCAAACAATGGATGAAAAATAACCCTCCAAAATACACGTATTAGTAACTAGACTAGGTAGTACATTGTCATCATAGTAATAATAAACATCTTAAAATCAATCTCTGAGAGATTAATAAAACTTGAAGGAAATAGTAATAAAGCTCCTGTTTCAAAGACATAATAATGAACTTTGGGGCTAAGCCAGCAAAACTAACATCAACCAAATTGAAAATTTCCAGAACAAAGTACTGAAGAGTATCGTAGATGCGCCCTAGTACGCTAGAAACAGTGATATGCATAGGAATCTAGGCATAAGAGTTGTGACAGAAGAAATAAAAAACCTTGCTCAGAAGCACGAGACCATGGCTTCATGACCATGTACAGATCTAGTGAGAAGGTGCAAGAAGACAAAACCATTTGAGCTAGGGTAAGAATCGTGAAAGTGTCAGTGAAATGAGCAGAGCAAAAGTGAAGTGGTAACACACTAATAAAGTTTTGCAAAATAGAACCGAGAGGATACCAGTGGGTGAATGCTTAGCATAACCATTTAGTTAATGTAACTTAGATAAAAATTGTTGGTTAGTCCTTTAGACTAGTTGTAATGTATAATCACAATAAAAAAAAAATTATTGGATAAGTGTGACCTTAACACATAAAAATGACAACTTGTCTTGTGGCTTTTTTATCAGAACAAGAAAAAGTAGCTCCTTGAAGTTGCATGAGCTAATTTTCTTTACTAAGTAAGCAACAATTATTGTACTAACATACATAATCAACTTAATAGTTTTCAGTCTGCTCAGCTAATTAAAATAAAAAAGGACACTGCTTATTTTCAAAGATGAAACATAAATAATAAATGAATAATGAAGTTAGTAAAATTATCAAACAACTAAAAAATAATAAAGCCCCAGGTTTGGATAACTTAACAACAGAAACATTAAAGAATGTAGCTGAAATCATCGCTCAACCCTTAGCAATAGTAATAAACAAAATATTTGAGACGGGAGACTGCCCAAAAGTATTTAAAACGGCAGTTATAAAACCCTTATTTAAAAATGGTGACAAAGAAGTTCCGGAAAATTATAGGCCTATCTCACTGGTGTCTAACATCGCGAAAGTATTCGAAAAGGTGTTAGTACTAAGAGTTAAAGCATTCATAAAGAAATACCAACTAACAGCTGGGGAACAATTTGGTTTCCAAGATGGACTCTCCACACAAGATGCAATAATCACCCTAGTAAACCAGATACAAGAAGGACTTGATGAAGGTAGCCCATGCCTATGTATCTTCATAGACTTAGCCAAGGCGTTTGATACAGTAAGCCACGAACTACTACTGTCAGCCCTAAACAACATAGGAATTCGAGGGACTGCTAACAAACTCTTCAAATCCTACCTACAAAGCAGAGAACAGTACGTAAAGATAGACAATGTTATTAGTGAGAAGGCAATAGTAGAATGCGGAGTACCACAAGGAACCGTCTTGGGCCCCATATTATTTACAATATACATAAATGATTTATTTGAACTGCCTTCGAAAGGGAAAGTCCTCGCCTTCGCTGACCACACCGCCATTTTCTATAAAGGAAACACTTGGGAAGATCTAAAACATGAGGCTAAAATGGATATGTTGTTAATAAAAAAATGGTTTGAGTGGAAATTATTAACAGTTAATTATAAAGAAACCAAATTTATCTCTTTCGCCTGCCACAATTACAATCGCCCTCCTTTCAATATCTTAACCATCAAAGATGAGCAGGGACGCCAGATAAACGTTGAACATGTCAACCAAATTAAGTACCTAGGGGTTTACATCGATCTTCATCTGAGATGGGAAACCCATATACTTAACCTGGCTAAAAAGCTTCGATGTCTACTGTTTAAATTCAAAATACTAAAACAAGTCCTGGATCTGAAAACCTTAAAAACAGTTTACTTCGCACTCGTAGACTCCTTGCTACAATATGGTATAACAGCATGGGGTACAGCTCCTAAAAACTATTTAAAAATCATTGAAACCTTGCAAAAGAGATTTCTAAAAATTATATTCAACAAACCATTTTTGTACCCAACAAAACAACTATACCTGGACACAAAAATCCTTGACATAAGATTGCTATATTTCAAATGCATCATAAACTACCAATTTAAAAACAAACACAAATTAGATGATATCGACCATCAGCATAATACCAGAACTAAAAGCAAAAACCACAGCAAATTACACAGAACTGGGAAAAAAGTCAGTCAGAAGTCTGTCAACTTTATTGGGCCAAGGCTATTCAACCTAATCCCCAAAGAAATCAGATGTATAAAACTACTTACGCATTTCAAAAAGAAAATCATGAATTGGATACAAACACAAGATCGGCTCAAAATCATAGCATACGTAGAAAAATACCTCTAAGAAAAGGTTCTCCCAACAACATAAAATCTTTATATTTATGCAATCATAGCTGCTTACACTCGTTAACAGGAATTCCTACTCTATAAGATACTTGTTTTCTATTTTATTTTTTTCACTGCTCCCCTGGAAATATGTTAAGTTTTTGACAATAAATTAAGAATGTAACATAATTAGATGCGATTTTGTACTTAGAATAATAATTTAATTAAGACCGTAACCATAAAACTATGTAACATAATTAAGTGCAATCTTACATAGACTGATAAGTAGTTACTAAACTGTAGACACCTACAGAGTGCAATACATAAATTAGTTGTAATCCTAGGAATAAGATTGCTAATAAATTCAATATTGTACCGGATTTTCTTACAAATCTCACGCACAAGCTATGCTTCAGTGAGTATTAATTCAGTTTAATTAAAGCATTAAGGCACCAACTTTTTTTTCTAGACGTAATCAAAACAAAAATTGTAACCGTAATGAAAACTGTAAATTTTACAAGCATGTTTTAAATAAACCTTATTATTATTATTATTAAATAAGATACACTGTATCATTTTTAACAGTTTTAAAAATGAGAATAAAATGTGCAAAAGGATTATGATGATGAAGAAGAAGAAGAACCTATAATATCACATATAATACCTACTTTTGATTCCTCGCTGCAACCAACACAAGAATTTAATTCTTGACCACAGTGTTGACATATAACTTTTGAAATCTCCCACTCTGGTAAAATTGGTTCATACACCATTACAACAGGCTCGAGATTTCTATCAGTATGAGTATCCTTTCCTGCTCTTAAATAAGATGTTTTGACTTCTGTAGAACGCTGTTTTCTGGATAAAGTGTGCGATACCTTTGTATCTATACCAGACGTGCGACTTCTACTATGCATGTTAATTTTATTAGAACAGCCAGTGTTTTTTGGCAAATACATGGAACCATTGGATGATATTTTGGGTAACGGCTTAGGTACTTTCTGCTTATTTAAAGTTTTAATTTGTTTTTCAATAGAGGATAATGACGTCAAAATTTCTGAATACTGACTGCTTACAGCTCCAAACAAGAACTTTAGATCACGATCAGATATTGCATCATCTGCACATTCTCTGTTGCTAGATTTTAAAGAATAGTTGCATTCTGATGGAATTATAGTTTCTGAAGCATTACTAATGCTAGACACATGGTTATATCCACAACATTGCAAAATGTATCCAATTTTGGCCTTTAGTTCTTCTGCTTGTTCTATAAATTCTTCAGCAGCTGCTTGGAAATTCTTAGAATCTGGAAGCGGATTCACTTTAACAAAATTGTGTTTGCTAGTTGAATGTAACGACATAATTATTGAAGCATTAGACCTATTTTTCAAATTTTTTGAAACTTTGAAATATGAGTCATTGATCGTATGTTCGTTAGCTGTATAAATGCTTTTCTGATGGTCCGAAACATTTTTCACATAGCTGGACGTCTTTTGATGAAACGGTACTTTGTAAATGTCAAGCTTAGGAAAATTTGGTGTATTATCACTATCACCATAATTGTGTCGAATATCATTTTGATATTTAGACGGTTTTCCAAAATTTGGAACATCATAATCACCAATTTGTTTACTTTCTTTATGGTACAATGGGGAAACATCATCTGCCACAGTTTGACTTTTACACTGATGTTCAAAGCACTTTACACGGTTCTTTAGTTCTTTAATTTTATATACCAAATTATCAATGTATTCAGAATTCAGTTTGCTTTTTTCTGAAACACTGTTGTCATAATCCTTTTCAGTCTTTGGTGCAGTGCTCTCTTTACTTTTTCTTGGGCTATCACAGGCATCACATAAATATTCCTTTTTAGATTTCAATCTGCTCTTATTGGTACGGTTTTGTAGGCGATTGTATGATCTTTCATATGGCAATGAAGTCTCCGAACATGAATTTATAACATCTAAATCTTTTTTTCTCTCCTTTGCCCTATTATGTATAACTTCATGGTTTGTTGTTTCTTGAATCTGATAATTTTTTTTTAATTTTTCCCAGAACTGAGGCTTTTTACTCATCACACTTTGTGTGACGTGTATTTAATTTTACATTTTCCATACACCACAATTTTAAATAAAACCTTAATTACATAACTGTCAAAAGTGGCAAATTTATAGGCATTGTTTTGTATGATATATAACAACTGAGATAATATAAATAACATATAAAAAGAGAAGCAAATTGTATTTTGAAGGCCCACCTTCAAAATTACTTAACAGGACAAAATATTTACTAAACTTTTTTTCATTGTTTTTATTATTATTAGGAAATATTTAAAATGGGTTATTGGTGACAATTTTCACTGTTCATAAAAAATCGATAAGGTTGTTTGTTAAACTAATATTTATACTCAAGTTTAGAAATATATTAAAACAAAGTATGTAACAGTGTCAATAAATCAATCTCTAAGTTCTTAAAATACACTTAAATACTTTCATACATCTATAGAAATATTTCTATTATGGTAACAGTAGAACTGTAATTTTAAGGATTACATTCTACACAAAGTTAAATTTATTAGTGCCTTTATTTGTATATGAACTTAAAAATACCGTAACTGTTAAATTACTGTCCTTCTGTTACCCAATTCTTACAATGGGTTTCATTATATCCTTCTATGGCAATACACAACTTTTCTAAAAATTTTCAACGATCTATAATATGTTTAGATTTTACTGTTATTATTTTACTATCCGATGACACACAAGTTATATTATTTAATAAATTCTTTATGTTGTTGGCAAATAACACAGATGATACTATGTTACATCATATTGAAGTAGATTATGTAACTAAGATATGAATTTAAATCAATGATATAGTAAAACTAAAACATCACCGATACTGAAAAGGGAACATACTTGTACATACCTGTTAAAACCTAATTATTTGACTTAAAAAGATTTTTGTATATGCACCATGCTAGTATTTGATTATCTGACTGGAATGTTTCATAGAAAGAGATGTAAAAAGTTTTAAAGCATTAAAGAAATGTATCTATACAGATTTATATTGAATTATATGTATGGAAGTACGTTACTATTTTTAAAAATACTAATTATTATATCCAAAACATCAAACCAACTATCTGTATAACATTTAACGTTTGCTCACTACAAAATTTGGTTCAAAAGTGATTATTAACTTTGACAAAATTATCACTCCAATATAACTAATATAATTGTTAATAGGGTTTAATTTTTAAAAGCTTACATAGTCCATTATACTTAGCTGTGCCATATAAGATTTTCTGAACAATAGCCATCGAAAACTTTAAACTGCAATAGTTACTCTTAAGTAAATCATGGACACAGTTAATATTAAAAAAAAATGTAAATGCAGAAAACATTTGTGCTTAATATTCCCTAAAACTATTTATTATTGAAAAATTTAATTAAAATTCCATCTCTTTCTACTACCACAAAAACTGCTTAATTTAAAGTCAATATTAACTTTAACCAGATCAAATACTTATATCCAAAACAAATTATGTGCTACATGCTACGTCAGATCGAATAACTAAAGCCCAAATTGAACAGTCTTTTCTAACATAAAATATAAATATAGTAATAATGTCAATAAATAATAAATTCTATAAAAATTACATAAATTACTAATTGTACGAAAAGCCACAACCTATTAATTTGGTATTAAAAAATGACTATCATATTATGGCATAACATATCAATTTAAACTTAATGTTTACATAAATGCATTATGGAATTTATTAAACGTAAAATAAAAAACATTATGTTGCTATTGACATTACGTTTGGGTAGGTTTCCTACATTACTACAACAAAATAGTTATAACTCAGGTGATACATAATTTCAATTTTTATATAGCACAATAACTAAATTTTGTCCATAGTTTACATTGGTTAGAAATAATTCTAGATGAAAGTACTTTCTTATTAGTTTTTAACAACTTAATGTTTTCATAATATGTTCTATTTTTGATTTTTTTTAATTACTTACCAAACTGTAAATATACCTATATCACATTCAGAACCAAATCTTTGAACGGTTATTTCAGTTTTTCTCCTTAATTTTAACACTATTATTACTACTACTATTACAATTTGGAAGCAAAAGTATTCGTGGTCCACATTTAAGAAATAAAATTAATTTATAAAAAAATAAAAGTGCAGAAGTGTGTATGGAAAAATTTGATAAATTTATAATTGACATAGTAAAGTTATTACGTTTTACAAATAAGATTAGTAGCCAGTCAAATAAGCCTTAGTGGTTTTAGTAGTTGTAGAGCAGTATTATGTTTTAGTACATCAATTTTCAGTTAAATTGATTTTCTTGTGAGGTGTATATTGTAAGGCAAGAATTGGCAGTTCAATTTGCAAAGTATCTGAGAAGTATCATTTCGTTAACTGCAAACCATTACCATCTAAATGTAAAAAATGATTATAGGACTTAGGATTAAAACGGTGAATTACTGTAGGGGAGAAGTGGCATGAAAGGGACACGTATTGAAAGGGATATGCACTATAAAAGCGACATCTATAGTTGTAATTACTCAATTTCATAAATTGCAGACTATTATTGCAGTCATTAGTATTCTGTTTTATCGAACAGACAATAGGTTAAAGTTTGGCCGACATATTCTATTCTGTGTTTTCTTACCCGCTAAAAGTGGATTGGGCAATATTTTGTTTTATTGCTATTATGCCAAACTTGGTGAATTTAATTTTGAAATTTTTGTGCTCCAGCGTGTAGATCAGTTTTGTGTTCAATTCAATTTAACAAATAATCTGAAAGTCAGGTAGGTAACTTTGTATTTTATATAATTTAGAATAAAGTGAGGTATGTAATGAGAGGGACATCAAATCAAGTAATGAAAGGGACATGTCCCTTTCATAACTTATTTTTTTTTATTATTATTGATAGTTTTAAGTGCTTAATGATGGCTTAATACTTTTTTCTTACAGATAACGGAACGTGAAAGTATTAAAAAAAACAAGAAAATTCGAAAAGACCCATTGGAAATTAATAATGCTGTTATGGAAGTTATTAATAATGTTCAACAACAACAATTTGAATACAAGCCGAATATAGGCTATAGAAAAATATTTTCTACAGATGAAGAATTGCTGCTTGCTCAATATATCAAAATTGCTTCGAAGATGTCTAATGTTTAACTTGCGTACAAATGAGGAAATTAGCTTACCAATATGCAAAAAAATTAAATAAAAATTATCCAAAATGTTGGGATCAGAAGAAGATTGCTGGTATTGACCGGTACAGATGTTTCATGCAGCGGCATCAAGATCTTTCTTCACGTAGGCCAGAAAAAACTAGTTTAGCCCGAGCAACGGCGTTTAATAAAACAACAGTTGACAGATTCTGTAAAAATTTACAGGGTGTGCTCGAGAAATACCAATTTAGTCCACAAAATACAGATGAAACTGGTCTTCTTACTGTTACCGAATTGCCAAATGTAATTGCGCAAAAAGGTGTGAAGCAAGTGGGCCAGGTTTGTTCTCAAGAATGTGCCCAACTCGTCACTATGCTTGGATTCGTCTCAGCAACTGGAAATACCATACCACCTGCCTTTGTCTTTCCACGAGTACACTTCAAGCTGTTCATGACAGAGGATTGTCCTCCTGGAAGTTTAGGGTTGGCTAATTCATCAGGTTGGATGATAATTTTTATCAAGCTTCTAAAAATTTTGCGAAGTACGCAAAACCAACAATGGATAAACCAGTTCTGCTGTTAATGGATAATCATGACAGTCATATTACTGTGTCTGTAGTGCATGCGGAAGAAAATAATGTGATAATATTAACCTTTACACAACATTGCAGTCATCGACTTCAACCATTGGACATCTCTGTCTACGGACCCTTTAAAAATTTTTTAAGTCAGTTCTTTATGACTGGATGGTGAGTAATCCTGGACGAACAGCAACAATACATATATACACTTCCGAAGCTTGCAGTCATTTTCTATTAAAAATATTGTAGCAGGATTCAACAAAGCAGGAATCTTTCCCCTTAATTCAGAAACTTTTTCTGAGGAAGACTTTTTATGTACCTCTATAACGGATCATCCCTTACTAACGTCCACTAAAGAAGTTGATAGTTCTCTGCCAATTGACAATAGTACGGAACTTATTGACGTAAATGAAACTCCAGCAAATTCAATTAATATTACCCCCGAAACTATCCAACCATTTCCAAAAGCTCCTTGCAGACAAAACAAAAAAGGGGGAAGAAAAAATGGTTCCTCGAGAGTCCTTACGGAAACGCCCGAAATGGATGTGCTAAAACAAGAAGAGGAAAAGAAAAAAAGCAAGAAATCCTAATAAAAACTAATCTAAAGGTGAAGAAAAGAGTTTTGCCCAGTGGCGGCTCGTGAGTTAAGAAAGAGGGTTGGCACAAGAAAAAACTTACCTATTTTTTGTACATAAAATCCATTCTCCTATTTTTCATGCTGGAAAAGACGTCTATGACTTTGTTGTCAAAATCCGGGATAGACTGGACGAACTTCTTTTCTATTGATAGGACCGCCAATGCGTTCAGTCGATCTTTTTGCACACAATTAACTTCAGTCATTGAAAAAACGTCACTTTCGTC
>JABXWE010019517.1:0-37867 GCA_014611495.1 Limonius californicus | reverse complement strand
AAGGTATGGGAAAGTAAAAAGTCGCTGGGAGCAAGATCTGATGCAAGTTCGGCCTTCTCCAACGAACTGCGTCCCTCAAACGTCGCAGAACTCGGCAGTAATACTCCTTGTTGATTATCTGGCCCGATGGAGCGTATTCATGATGCACAATTCCCTTGTAATCGAAAAAAAAAGTCAGCATCGTCTTAACATTGCTGTGGATTTGTCGTACTTTCTTAGGTCTGAGAGACTTTGGAGTCTTCCCCTGTGAAGATTGGGCCTTAGTTTCGGGATCATACCCATAAACCCATGTTTCGTTGCTAGTATGGTTGTTCTTGTTTTTATAAAGTTTTCGTCGTTTTTGACGCACTCAAGCAACTCAGTAGCAGCTGAAACACGGGCATGTTTTTGCTCAACTGTGAGGAGTTTTGGTACAAATTTGGTTGAGACGCGTCTCATACCCAAATCGTTCGTAAGAATTGATTGAACTTAACCGAAACTAATGTATAGGTCTGAAGATAACTCACGAATAGTGATTCGCCGATTTTCCCGCACAGCTATGCGCACAGCTTCAATACTTTTTTCACTTTTGCTGGTTGTAGATCTTCCAGAACGCGGATCACTCTGAGCACTTTTGCGGCCATTTTTAAAGCATTTATACCACTCGTAAATTTGTGCACGGCTCATACAATCTTCCCCATAGACTTTCTGTAACTTTAAATATATATTTTTGCAAGTGTCTCTAAGTTTTTGATAAAATCTGATACAAATTCGTTGTTCACTTTTTCCAGACATGACAAATGCGCCAAACAGTTACACATATGTTACCAAAAAACATTACTGTGAAACCACCAACTGAGCAAGGCCAATGTGATTCACAGCACATATGTAATAGATGCCAAAGTCCTTTTATGCAAAACCACATCCCTCAGTATTCAGTCATTGCAAACTTATGAAACCATTCTGGATACATTTTGATCAGACCTCGTAGTATCCTCATTTTATCATATTACATACCTGTCGGGCCATGGCATCAAGTTGAGAATTGCTTGCAGTTGCACGACCTAATCTGGGTAATTGACTGACTTCTACTGAGAAACTGGGTAACCATGACACGTATCTTGAGCCTAGAAAAAATTTCCAAGTTAATGAAGAAATTCAATAGCAATAAATTATTTATTTGTTTATTATCAAGACTTCTAGGTTGCATGATTTAAGGTACAATAAAGTGCCTGAAATAGAAAGAATTCATGACAACACCATAAAATTTATATTACGATTTTCTAATTATACAGATAGCCAAACGGTCAAATATTTTTAGTATTTAACTTTATGATGAGTACAAATATGAAGTGCCATTTAAGCCAATTTTTCACAAATATATGTTTAATTTCTGTTATAAATTTAAGTTAATTTGAACAAATAAAAGAAAATAATAATTATTACTTACAACGGAGAAAAACTTTCTAGAGTTGTTCCGAAAAATACAAAATTGTGAATTGTAAAAATTTACGCATCTCATGAAATAATAATATCAAACCTATTACTCCTCTATAAGAGGTATACACCCGTAAGCTCAAACTGAAAGGCAAAAGACTTACCATCGAAGTGGAAGAAGTGATTGAGCGGCCTACGAACTGGCGGTGGAGCATTATGTTGTTCAGGGGGATCAGGACGGTTATCTGATGGATTCTCAATGTTAAGTGCTAATCGACATGTTGGACAAGATTTGTCTTGTTCTAACCATGACTGCAAGCACATTCTGGAAACATAATAATAAAGTAAAAAATAGAGGTCATTGTAAGGACAATTATTGCTAATTTCGATCATCTAATGTACAGTTTTTTATTAATTCCAAAAGTTATTTTTGTGCAAGTAAATAAAATAGCTACAAACAGATTAATTTGTAATAATAGAACTTACGTGTGGAATAAATGATTGCACGGCAATTTTCTAGCAGAATCCATTTTTTCCCAGCAGACAGCACAGTTATCAGAATTTTCCGCAAGTTCTTCTGCTGATGCCATCGGATAACTGTACACAAAGAAATATGTGTTAAATTCATTTTATTTATTAAAGGGCGAGTTCACGTTTCACATAAAAATTTTTGAAACAAGTTTTAAAACTATGTATGAAATTGTATTGAACTGTATTAAACAGCAGCTTTAAAAGTTTTACAAATCATAAATCAAGTAAACATAGTTAAACAGAAATATCATTTTTTAAATTATTTACATTGTTTACAAATAACTAGTGTTGACGAAGTCAAATGTTTGTAGTTGGCCATGGCTCAATAAACGTATGTTTTCTCATAATTGGTACAGTGTAAATTAAAGGCGCAAGATAGGCAACCCATTAACTCTATGTTAAGTGGGTTGCCTGTTTTTGGGGTGCTTGGAGTTGCCTGTTCAATAATTTTTTATCGCAAATATTAGTAAAAGAAACACCATTAAACAGCAAATTAATGAGTTATTTGCTTTAGAATGAAAGAGTAGAAAGTTGTATTTATATTATATTACAAATTTTAGTAGTTTCATTATAAAAGACAATCAAAATGTCCACTACAAGCTTCAATATTTTTCCGAACTTTTCCTCCGACACCACTCAATCCGTTTTTTTTTTTAATTGGGGCACTTCATTTATTTTTTCAATCTTCTGCTTCTTCGGTAGGATGCCTGTTTTTCCACATTATGTTTATTTCATTGAGTTTCTCCATCGTTTCAGAGGCCCCCCGGCTCTTTTTTCCCTCTCTGTGACTTGTTTTTTGTTATTTTCATTACTCTATCTTCTCCCATTCTGCATATGTGGGCGTCCCACTCACTCTCTTCTTCTGGTTTGAACCCATTCAGTATAGGTTGATCTCTTCTGGTTTTTCTTGCTATCTTCCTCAATGTTATCATCTCTGCAATCTCTAGCATTTGTTTTGTCGGGGTGGTGCCGCTTCGCGTTTCTGCCGCATATGTTAGTATCGATGTCACAGTGATTTTATAAATTCTGGGTTCTATTTGTTTATTTAGGTATTTGTTATACCAAACAATATCATTAAAGGCTTCTGCTATACTATTTGCTTTAATAGTTTACGCAAAAACTTCTTCGTTTGGGACTCCCCGGATCGTTACTTTAATTCCTAAGTAAGTGAATTCTGAGACTTGCTGGATTATTTCTACTTCTGATTTATATCTGACTGGTGTTTTACTTGTCATAAACGGTGAATCAAAATGCTCGCCGGTTTTAATATATCAAAAAAGGAACTTTATTTTTAAAAAACACATTTACAAAGGACATAAACCTGTTAATCAAACCTTCCCAATTCAGGTATGGTAAATGACATCGGGCATGCCAAAACTCTCTTCCTGAAATTGTTGATTACTGCTTCATAAACTTACAGTTCGATTTCGCCGATAACTCGTCGAATTTCTTCCTTTACCTCACGGATGTTTCGGGGTTTATTGACGTAAACCAATGATTTGACATCATCCCAATGAAAAAAAATCGCACGGGGTTAAATCACACGACCTTGGTGGCCAATTCTGGTCACCAAGAAGCGAGATGAGCCGATCTCGGAATTTCGCATGGAGCAACGCAATTGTTTCGCCGGCAGTGTGATACGTGGCGCCGTCTTGCTGAAACCATAACTGCTGAATGTCCATTGCATCGAAATGAGGCCACAAAAAATCTTTTATCATCGTACGGTATCGGTCTCCATTAGCTGTCACAGTTTGTCTTGCCTCATCTTCAAATAAGGGCCGATGACACCACCCGCCCAAAATCCACACCAAACCGTCACTCGCTGCGGATGCATTTCCCTTTCATGAATCGAATGAGGATTTTCTGATCCCCAAATACGGCAATTTTGCTTATTGACAAATCCATTTAAATGGAAGTGTGCCTCGTCGCTGAAGATGATTTTCCTCGCAAAGCCGTCGTCCTCCTGTTATCTTCTCAGAACCCAGTCAACAAAATTTCGTCCCTTCTGGTGATCGAGCACTTTCAGTTCCTGGGTGTATTAAACTTTATAGGGGTGGTAATGAAGATCGTGCACAAGAATTCGCCGCAATGAAGAATACCCTATGCCCAATTGTTGGGAACGACGGCGAACCAATTTCTGTGGACTAAGATTGACACTGTCACGAACCAACGTAATGTTTTCAACAGGCTGGCCAGAACGAGGACGCCCAGAATTTTTAATTTTGACTGTTGATCCTGTTTCGTTGAACTTTTTCGTAAGTCTGCGCACTGTTGATTCATTCGGTACTTCAAACTTTCTCCGTTTCGATAAAACGTTTTCACAATTAACACACGGTGCTCAGCTGAAAAGCGTCCCATGATGACACACAGAATGAAATCGGAATGTTAGCAGATGTCAACTTTATACCGTGAGTTCAAAGAGTAATTACATAACGGTTGGCCATGGAATAATAAAATAATGTCGTTTGACATTTAGGCACAGCCTTTCTAACGCCATCTAGCGCAAGCGCCAGTACCTAACCGGCAGTGTTATGTTAGGTTAAGTTGCATGGTATATCAATCAATTTTTGAAGAAATGAGTTCTATTATTTCAATTTATACAATAACAGTAACAACTAAATTACTACACTATTAAACAACTCATAACAACTAGGTATTCATTAATATTGGAAATTTTAATTTCTTTATTTCACAGGTACGGAAACATAAACATAAAAAACTAAAGAAGCTGTTCAAAACGACCACCGTTTTCCGGGAGACACAAATTTCCTCGTCTTTTCATACTATTAAAAGCATTTATAAGAATTTGAGGAGTTATATTGGCACACTGTTCCGTAATTCTGTTTTGCAGTTCCTCGATATTGTTAATAGGTGTCTTGTATACATTATTTTTCAGATAAGAGAATATAAAGTAATCTAAAATAGTCAAGCCTGGTGATCTAGGTAGAAATTCTGGATTTGAACGTGAACTAATTATTCGATCGTCAAAAAATTCACGAAGGTAATTGAGGGTCTCTTGTAACACCAACTTGTAACGGGTGAAGGGGAGGTTCTCGAAAAGTATGCGGATTTGCAGCACTCCATAACCTCACATTTTGTGGGTTTATATACCCCGAAAAGGTGAACCAGGCCTCGTCAGAAAAAAACGTTAAATTTAGCAATTCGTCGTTGTTCATTAAATTTTGTTGGAACCACTGACAATACAAAATTCTCCTTTTGTGATTTGCTGGCAGCAACTCATGCAAAGCAAGAATTTTGTATGGGAACAGCATTAAATCTTTTTTGACAACAAGTTCCTAATGATATACCAATCTCTTGCGAAAGTATACGTAGTGATGTAGTGGGTTGCAGTTCAAACGTTGACGAACATCATCAACTGTATTTTGAGTACGAACTCTGGGTCTTCCAGCTCCATTTCGATGGGTAATGCTCCCAGTATCTCGGAATACATCAACACATCTTCTAAGTGCCCTGTAAAAATCTCCTTCAAGGACAGCAATATCTGGAAATTGTTGCCGAAATTCCTCTAAACATGGCACCGCACTGTAAATCCATTCGCCGTTCTCACGAACACCATTTCGAAAATATGATTCAATCGTAAATGTTTTGTGTTCTATTGTAAAAACCATTATAATTGTAGCTTAATTGAATTTTCAATATAAACTTATGACAACAACAACAGTGATGGCAGTTAATGAATTTTAAAGCTTGCATAGACATTACTTTTATTTTCCACGGCCAACCCTTATGTAATTACTTTTTGAACTCACGCTACAAAACAGTGAGTGTTAAACAACAAACAACAAAATGGCGAGTGATTCGAAACCGGCGCGCTTTTTGAACCACACTTTACATTTTGTATGCTTCAATAGTGTCAGTAATTTGTTTTGCTAATTCATCTGTTTTGAATAGGCATTCGAAATATTCAGTTTTTGATATAAGGCCATATACAGAAATGACAAGGGGTCAAATAACAGATTTTTCATGTTTCTTCTTTGATAACTTCATAGTTTTTCATGTACAATGTGGTTTGGCTCCGTTTTGTCGAAAATAAGTTTCTTGTAATTCGTTATAATTAATAAATTGTTGCAACATTTCTTCTACATATACATATATTCCAGTATTCATAATGCCATTAAAAAAACTGGTCCGCTTAATCGTCTTGCACACATAGCTGCCCGTACACAAACTTTTTCAAAATTCAACAGAAAGATTAAGAGTTTTTGGCGGACTACATCCTAAAATTCTTTGAATTAGCATAACTATGTTTTTGAAATCATCCTTCACCACTGAAAGGTTTATTTGTTGAGATAAACGGCGAAGAGAAGTGTGTGCCTTAATATCCATTATTCCAGGCGCTACTGCAACAACTTAACCTGTAACTTTTGTCGACTGACCACCGTCTTTTAATGATAATACTATTTTCACGAAAATTTGTCATTTACATTTTTAAAGTTTCTCTGAACTGCAGGTGTAAAGAGGCAACGTTGAGGACTGTTCACAGAATTCGAGGTAGTTTTCTACAGAATATGACCAATTTACAGTGAGCTTTTTACCATTTCGGACGTAACATTCAATCATGAACGTTTTCTTTTTGTACAAGTGTGAACATTATTTTCCAGCTTATAATAATCACCTACACAAGAACTGAATTCGTTCTGTACAGAACGTTTATGGAAATAATATACCAACTGCAAAATGAGAAATGTCAAGACTAATATGACAGTTGATGTAACAGTTCGGAACCCATTGAACCATAACCAATTACAAACGATTTTATTTCTGAACAGCTGTTGCATTCCATTTAGTAGTTCATATATTTACATGAAATTTATAGAAGAATACTGTATAAGCTACCAATATCCTTTTCAGAACAGATTGTCTACTTACTTCTGTTCCATATGATTTAGTACCCATAGGTAGTTCCTATGCTTCTTGCAGCGGCGTTGTATTTCATGAAACAGATATCGGAGTTGCATGCATATAACAAGACTTGCCATGGAGAGGAAAATGTTGCTCCATAACAACATATGCATGTGATGAACAAAATCAATAATGAGAGCAGTGAGTTCGAATCCAAGTTCTATATAATAAACAACAGGACCTCGTTTCTCCCACAAGCTGGTTGTATCCCTGCTTGCTGATTCACTGCCTTCACGACACATATCATATAAATGTAGAGCATACCGTAAAATTACATGAACGGTCCGAATACCCAGTAGTATCACCTAGAAAACAGAAACATTGATTTAGTCTTTCAAATTGCAAATATTAGTACCGCAGCACATACATCTTAAGCTTAATTATGCTTTAATATATGAGTGGCATACCTTCTGACTCTTATAATGTTTTCAGCTTAGTGTTAAACAGGCAAATATCGGCGCAAAAGATATTTCAACGATGTGTTTCTTATTTAAATTATAATCTATAAAATATGTTTTTGGGTACAAGGTAAATATATTCCACATGTAATGCTAAAAATTGAAATTTTTATTCGTTTTTTTATTCGTTTTTTTTTTCGGGATGAACGATCGTTCTAAGCGGGAAATGCAATACAGTAAACGCTCATTATATACGGGATCTTGTTGTACTCAATTTCATCTTATGTGAGTTAGATTGTAGCAGCAATAGAAGCTCATGTAATTGTGATGAGTGGATATTTTTGTCATGAGTCACGCTTTGCATAGTCATTAGTTGCATTTTACAAGTAGATACTAAAATTTTACAGTCGAATAGCACTTACTAGAACTTACACTAGTAGATGTGTTAGTTCACTAGTATGGAATTTGTGTTAAAACAATATGGAATTTATTAAACAAAATGTATTACATTTTTGTGACGACGATTTAAACTGTTACTAGTACGTTCAAGATGATACAGTTAAGTGAATATTTGCAATGACCTTGAAGTTGTGCAAACAACAAATGCGTCATCGATGTTTGGACAAAAAATGTACAAGTCCAATTTATATAATTACGAAATTTTGGGTGTACAATTAATCAATAATATCCGTAGTAAAATTACCTAATTTAAATTAGATGACATCATATTTCTATATGACTTAGAATATTCAAATGACATTACGTACTTGTATTACAACTAATTTAACCCTTTACATTGCCACAACAAAAGTTTACAAATAATTTGTGATACTCTACTTATAAAATAATGGGTTAAGTAACTTCCTATTTCCACAATGTGAAAGCAACATACAATTTAAAATTGTTTAACATGCTATTAATGATAGGCTGCTAATTAGACTACTTACACATACAGACCATCTATTGTTTAAAAAATTTATGTAAATACTTTGAAATGTGTAGTCGTCATAGCAAATTGTAGTTTGCTATGTCTTAATTATGCTACATATTTACATTCAGTTTGGATATTTTTTACTAATGTATTTTCAAAATTAATAGATATACACAGTCACGAAACGTCAAATTTTAATATAATATATAATTAATCAGTTAAAATTTAGATCAAAGGCCAGTTGTACAGTGTACATTATCTAATCAGTACTAGGAATATTTTTTGAATTGTAACTGTTCTTACATTGTTCTTCAATCAAAGTAAACCAAATATGTTTTGAAGATCAGTGTTATCATTATCACAGGAGATTATACACCAGTAAGTCATCCGTATCAACTGATTTCGAGATTCCAAAAAGAAAACTGTTAAATAAATTACAGACTCGAATATTAACTTATCTGAAATTGGGTTAAATATTAATGGAACTTAAAAGGTTTATAAACGTTTTAAATTTAGTAAATAAAATAATAAATATGTGTGCAAATTTTAAGGTCAACTTTCATTATTGTAGTTTATTAAAGCAATTTTAATTTTTACCGTTATGGGGACAGAGTCATTCACGGAAGACTACGAGCTTACCATTCCAAAAATAGGCAACCCAAAATACATATCACATGATACTGCGACATCGAAATTTTTATGGACGGTGTTATGAACCAGAGATGTCTGTTTAATGTGCTTGGCAGTTTACTGCCTTAAGCAAAGTTCATTCGACTAAAATTAATTTTGAATAATATGTATGTTCGACAGCAAAAAAAGACAAAATCTTAATAATAGATTTCAATTTTCTTCCTGATGTCTTTACGCTCTTGTTTGAAGAAGTGGGTTTAAATGCAAGGCGGTATATGTGGTGCCCCGCGCGCCTAGTGGATTGGTTGAGGTTCAACTTTTTCCTAACCTCCCAGTAGCCCTGACCTTACTCTTTTGGAATTTTTTTTTATGCATTTAGCATTTAGAATACGGTCTAAATGAATAAATTGTGATAAAGTCCGTTCACTCCAAATTGTCCACTATGATTTTTCTTCTTAGAGTGATTTATCTCTTACGAGACGTAGCGATACAAGATTAAACGCTCACAATTTAAAATAGAAAAGAAATATCTTTTTTCTCATTGTGTTCCATTATACCAATGGAAATATAAATACGCCCTTAAGATTAGCAACATTCTACATTAACGAGGAACAAAATATAGTACACTATTTATACAACAAAGAACATATCTGAGTAGACAAAAGCAGAATAGACTGCGGTACATTGTATTCTATTTGCAATTTCCGACCTGTTCTGTTTTGGTCTACGAAGGTAGGTATATTCTTCTTTGTTGTTATACGAGGCTTGTTCAACTGAAACCCATCTTTGGTCAACTTAGCCTTGGAAACAAATGACGTTGTTAATGTTAGTAGTGTTTGTAAGCAACACATTAATAAGTTTCTGGCGTTTGAATTTGATTCTGACTTTTAAAACTTCGATTTTTAAATGGCGTTTGTTGTTGAGAATCCGTCCAAGTTTTATCAGCGTGCTGTCCTACAATTTTTATGCGCTGAGGGTGTGCAGCCATTGCAAATTCATACGCGAATGCACGAAGTGTATCGAAATGCACGTATTGCGTACCCAACTGTGAAGGAATGGTGCCGAAAATTTAAGAATGGAAATGAGGGACTATGGATAAGTCGCGACCAGGTGCACGGTGTACTGCATTAACAGAAAACAATATGGCACGTGTGGAAGGCCTTATTAGAGAAAATCGTCGAGTTTCAATTAGAGAAATTGTTGGTGCGAGTGTAGGATCTGTTCATAATTGTTCGTAATCTGGGTTACAGCAAAGTTTGTTCGCAATGGATTCCCCATCTCTTGTCTAATGAACAAAAATGCTTGCGGATGGACTTATCGCTGCAACACCTCACGAACTATAGGCAAAATGATGATAATTTTCTTCTGTCAATAGTTGCTGGTGACGAAACTTGGTGCCATTACTGCGAGCCATCCAGTAAGTTATCGCGGATGCGGTGGAAACATTCAAGTTCACCACCACCGAAGAAGTTTAAAGCACAACCTTCTGCAGACAAGATGATGTTAACATTTTTTTTCGACCATGAATGACCCTTGTTGATAGAGTTTAAGGAACCTGGAGCAAATATGTACAATGAAACTTTGAACAAGCTTCTGTAGCGGACCGCATTTGCCATAGGGTCTGTCCTTTACGGGTACACTCAATTTATGACAGCAACGATCATAAAATAAATATCCACTTTCATGTACAATGAATGGAAATATAAAACAACTACACACGCGATAGTTGAATGTTATAATTCCATATTTAAAATATTTATTTTCAGCGTCTCTCTTTCAGCTATTTATTGCAGGTAAATAGGTTTACAATATGACTTCGAATTAATTGATCTCAAGTACGTAAGATATGCAATAACAGCTGACTTTAGCGCGGTCTGTTGTTGTGATAAATGTTTGGTTTAGTTCAGGACATAACCTTTCTAAATTAGTTCATGCTCATGTGAGATATCCCACGCATGGACGTGTTAATTAAATACTAAATTATGGGAGTTATTTATTTAGTTTGGTTCTTTAGATTTTTAACAGACAATTAACTTATTTTTACGAATATTATTGGTTCTGGATTTATGGGGCCATAAATGCGTGTTGTTTAAAAAATGGGGTGCACGTGCAGTGGGTTCTCACGATCCAACATCCGCTTTTGGGCTATAAAAGCAGAAGTAAGTTGTTCAGAAGGGAATTCTGGATTCAACAGTCGAGAAGTACTACCAGAACCGGTATCCAATCATCTCCCTGTATATTGCGCTGGAGGAAACTCGGCAGCAGCTGCAGGTATTCAATCATCCCCCTGTATATTGCGCTGGAGGAAACTCGGCAGCAGCTGCAGATACCCAATCATCCCCCTGTATACTGCGCTGGAGGAAACTCGGCAGCAGCTGCAGGTATCCAATCACCCCCTGTATATTGCGCTGGAGGAAACTCGGCAGCAGCTGCAGGTATTCCGTCACCACCCTGTATATTGCGCTGGAGGAAACTCGGCTGCAGCTACAGGTATTCTTAGTCCTTTAACTGCCCAGCGTTTCTTTGGGGTTGGGTTAAACAGGGTTCTATACGTCCTATCTAAATATCTTCGTACTTGAGATCTACGTGCTACCCCGGCTAGGTTTTCTGCAGTTCCCTAGTCTGAACAGTTGAATACCGGAGGTAGATAAATTGCACTGTCTGCAGCTAATATTGACGTTAATAATAGTTATTTATTGTACAAGACGATAAAATTGTACTTTATCTTTGAGAGTGTTTTTTAGCGTCGAGACGTCAGTCGAGACGCTAATTACGCTCGAGAAGATAATGCGATTTTATCGTCGTGTGCAATACAACATTTTTTTCTATAGCAAGACTTCAAATTCAGGTGAAAAATAAAATTTCAAAGAAAATTGTAATTTTTGGCACAAAAATCGCAACTGTGTTGCTCCGTTACTACGGATATGAATTACTCTGTCAACAAATGTCAAACAAATTTTACATTCTGGTTTTTGTGGAGTGTTCAGTATTTTTGCGTTTTGGGTACGAAGTGAATACGAAATGTACGGAAAAGAATTAACACAAGAAGAAGAAAACTAATAATGTTAATTGTAAAATTACACTTGTTGTTAATCCTTCGAATTAATGCGTTTGAATTTGTAAATTTAATTGAATAAAAAAAGTTAAAACATTTTATCTACCCTTGCTGTTAAAGTGTTACTTTATCTACTCAAAAGAGTTGCTATAACAACATTTTAACATTAGCTATAGAAAAAAAGTATTAAACCTCTCTGGTGTTTTATTTCACGTATTTAGCTCAACTACTCTAGATCCGAACCTAAGACGATCACGACGAATAAAAGATAAACACAACACAAAGGGTCCGTAACGTTACACTTCATCAAGCAATAAGACGGAAACGTCCACGAAAACTTACGCGTGGGGTCATTTTGCTGCACGATAACGCTAGGCCTCATGTTACTAATATGGTAAAAGAAAATCTTCAACGAAAGAAATGGAGGGTTTTAGAGCATCTACCCCATAGTTCGGATCTATCACCTTGCGATTTCCATATTTTGGGACCGCTGAAAAAGGCGTACAAATACAGATAGCTATGGAAGACTTCTTCAATCAGCAGCCACAAGAATTCTATGAGCAGGGTATATTTCGGTTAGTAAAGCAATGGGATAGATGCCTTAACTGTGGCGGTAATTATTTGTAATTAAATTGTTGAACACATTTTTTATAAATCAAAGATGGGTTTCAATTCAACACCTTTCGTACATGGAATTTATTATAATTTGTTTATTTTAACGTGAAATATTAGTAAATCTTACAGGCGTGTTCAAATGTCCCTTGGTATAATGGAACAGAGTAAGAAAGGAGATATCTATCTTCTTTTTTTTTTCAAATTGTGGGCGTTTAATCTTTTAGCGGAGTTGCAAATGGGCATCTCTGATTCCGCCAATAAAAATGTATGTAAACAGTGGCGTACCTTGTGATACGTATTTTGGGTTGCCTATTGTTCGATTGGTGGGGTCATGCTCTCCCATCAATCACCGTGTATATGTTACGGTAAATGTAAAAAATTGGTTAATATTTATGACAGCCGGTTAATATTCATAATCAACTTTGGTAAATTTAAGAAATATCTGGAAATTATTCACATTCATCCAGTAATTTTATAGTGTTCAAAATGTATTGGTTAGTTTGATAAATACACATAAATTAGTTACTATTACCGGTATTTTTTATAATTACCAATATTTATATAATACATATCGTGTATAACATACTGAACAAAACGAGATAACATAAAAAATTATAATAAGTTGGGTTAGGTTAGGATTAACGCTTTTTATTACATTTACCACTACGTACCAGGTATGGTACATATGTCGATTAATGTAATAAATTCGTTTAAATATAAAGAAATTTCTTACATTTACTTACTGGTGTTTCTAGATAATTACCGGTTATTATGCACAATTTTCGACTTATTTACATTTACCGTATCATATACATTTAGCAACCCTTTTGCTTACTAATACGCCATGTAACGAACTGATGTATTTATGACGCTTTAAGCTTTCTTTCTAATTTTTGCAACTGTTTACATCAAATAAGATAATAATAATTGATTTTTAATTAATCTGGCATTCAACTAAAGAAGTCTACCTAACTTAACGTACTTTATAAAGTAGTTACTAAACTTCCTGATCTAGAAAGTGCAGCGAATGGGAATCAATCAAACTTCTATTAAGTCAGTAGCTCTGAGGGACTTTGAAAGTTATTCTACCGGCGTCGATTATTATAAGATGTCTCTTATGTACTACACAGTCTGACCCAAATTCGGAGTTCCAAGTAAAAAGGAATTTGTATTTGTATTATTTCGGTTTGTGCGCTTCATGGGACTTTCATAAGTGAGCGCTTACTTAGACTACCATTAAAAAGAGTTATTATTTCAAATTTAAAATAATTTTACTGTAATACAATAGCCTACTCCGATCAATAATAAATAAATCATAGTAACCTAGTTTTATAGAAAACAATTATTAAAAAAAGTTGTTGGGAATCATAAAAATAGTCGAAAACTATAAAATAAATATTAAGTACATTATTTCTATATGATTGTTATTTTTTAATAATAGTTTTCAATTTTTCGCATATTTTTGATTGCAGTAAACTACAGATTTGCACGAAAATTATTTAAACGAGGTAACAAGTAATTCTTTTAAGGGAAGCATAATTGACCAAAATTTTGAATGTCAGGAAATAAATAAGGAAGATACAGGGGTGCGAAGGTGAGACGTGAAACACGCTGTATGTATGGGTCGACATACTTGTTTTCACAAGCAGAAGTACTCGGCAAAAGCATTTTTAATGCATTGTATTGTTTGTTAAAACAAATCAATAGTATTTCCGTTGCTACTAAAGAAACCAAAAGATAGTCTGAAATGAAAGCTTTACTTGTAAACATATAATTTATCTAATTTATACAGCTAATTTTAAAATTGCCGACCGTTTCTTTATTCGCATACTTTTACTAGCAAACATAAATAAATGAAAATTCAAGGTTAACAACAAAATTATTTTAGTAATACTAGTTGTTGAATCAGCTAACACTGACTACTTATACCCTACAAGTCTATTTTCATTTAAGTTTTATTTGTACAAGCAGATTTACGTGGAAGTGAAGGTATTAGGGTGTGCTTGTGTGGGTTGTGCTATATACAAAAGTATTTTTATTTTATAAAAACACAACGAAAAAAAATGTATTATTCTTTTCCTTGTAATTTTATATTTTAATGAAATGTTAGGAAACAATCTAAACTACTCAAAAATGAATAGGGATATAGCAGTGTAAGACACTTAAAGGGCAACACCAATTGCATTTATAATAAAACACTACTAAAATATCAAAATATAACGTCTTTTAGTAATGAACATGAAAATTACAACAAAGGTACGTTTAAAGAAAAAATGTAACAATATTATAATGAAAATCGTCCTTTCACTTAAATTTATTAAATTCTAATACCGCGTGGCACCTCCTCTGGCAGTAATAACTGCTCTGCACCTTGCGGGCATATTCTCAATTCAATTATCAATATGTTCTTGTGGAATTGATGCCACAGTACCGGCAATACATCTCTCAGCACAGTGGAAGGCCTTGGATTATGATGATCCAGCCGTCTCTGCAAAAGGTCCCATGTATGCTCGATGGGGTTGAGGTCTAGAGATAGCGGAGGAAGAGCAAGGTGGTTTATTTCCTCATCTCGAAGCTTCTCTAAAACAACCCAAGCACGATGCGGCCTTGTTTTGTTGTCAAGAAAAACAAAATATTCCCGAACACAGAGTTGCGATGGTTCAGAACATGGTCCATAATGATCTCTTGGGCATAACGTTGGCCCGTGAATGTACCTACCATTAAAGATATGGAGGTTAGAACTAAAACATATAGTAATAAATTTCAATCCTATAAACGAAAGAATGTGTACACTATGAATCCAAGGAAAATTCCGTAACATTATCTTAATCAACGTACACGCTCCAACGGAAGAGAAGGAAGATGAAGATAAAGACTCCTACTACGAGAAATTAGAAGAAACATATGGCAGATCCCCAAATCGTGACATTAAAATAATCCTAGGGAATTTTAACGCTAAAATTAGTAAAGAGGAAATCTACAGGCCCAGAACAACCTAATGCAAGGATAAACAAAATCAGCTAATAAGCGATAGAGAGAAAATACTAGAAATATGGACAGGGTTCTTCAGAAAACTACTAAACCCAGAAAAGAATAATGAAGAAGGCAGAAACGAAGAACACTTGCACTTCCAAAAACCACAGCTACATATAGCCCCACCATCCAAAGAAGAAATAAGGGAAGCGACTATGAAACAAAAGAACAATAAAGCACCGGCAGAAGATGATATTACCGCTGAATTACTCAAATACGGTATAGAAGAATTAACAACACCCCTATATGATCTGATAACAGAAATATGGAAACAGGAAAAAATGCCTACAAGTTCACAGCAATTATATGCCCCATATGGAAGAAGAAAGGAGACAAACTCCAGTATGGAAACTACAGAGGGACATCGCTGTTAAATATAGCATATGCTCATGCCCTCGTTAATCGCCAAGAAACTAGAAACGTACATCGAAGAAATACTAGGAGAACACCAGTGTGGCTTCCGCCAAAACAGACCAAATATTTAGCCTCAGAGAAATACTATCAAAATGCTATGAATACGAAATAGATATACATCAGCTATACATAGACTACAAACAAGCATACGATAGCATTAACAGAGAAAAACAATTTAAGTTCAATGTAAACTTTAACATACCAGAAAAATTGGTTAATCTAGAAAAGATGACACTGAACAAAACAGAAAATAAAGTAAGGATCCCAGGAGACACAGCACAAAACTTCATAGTCGCCATAGATTTAAGGCAAGGCGATCCACTATCCACAATGTTATTTAACATAACACTGGAAAAAGCTCGGAAAAGTATCATAGGAAACGGAAAAGTGTCAAGCTACAATAAATCGAAGCAAATCCTGGCATACGCAGATGATATCGCCCTAGTTGATAGGGCAAAAGAAATAATCCAATCTACGGTTGAAGAACTTGAGATGGCGTGCAAACCACTAGGCCTAACAATAAATGACGCCAAAACCAAATATATGTTAAACACAAGAAACCTAAGGAGACGACAAGAAGATCACCTGCAAACCCAAGATCACATATTCGAAAGAACAGCTTCAAATACCTTGGAAGCACAATAATAGAACAAAACGAAATAAGCGAAGAAATAAGATCTAGACTAGTGGCGGGTAATAGAAGTTATTTTGCACTACAGGGCATACTAAGATCGAGAAACATTCCACGAAACCTAAAGAAGAAAATATACACAAGTATAATACGACCTGTAGTGACCGACGCTAGTGAAACCTGGGTACTTAAATAAACGATCAAAGCACACTAAATATATGGGAACGAAAAGTACTGCGAAAAATATAAGGACCAGTCAACGTTCTAGGAAATTGGAGAATTAGAACAAAACAGAGCTTAGGGAACTATACCAAGAAGCAGACGTCGTTGGGTTTATTGAAATGCAACGCCTAAGATGGCTAGGACATATTAGGCGAATGGAACCACATAGACCACCAAGGAAAGCGATGGAAGGAAGGCCAGAGGGCAGAAGAAGAAAAGGAATACCCAGAAAACGATGACTCCACGGCGTGGAAGAAGACCTAACAACACTAGGAATAGGAAGATGGAGAAGGAAAGCAGAAAAAAGATCAAGATGGAAGGAAATAGTAGCGGAAGGCAAGGTCCTGAATGGACCGCAGCGCTCACAGAGAGAGAGAGAGAGAGAGAGAGAGAGAAACCACCATACCAGATACCATAAGACCACCACTCGTTGGATATACTGAGGTAAGGTACAGTGTCCAGCACTACGATATACTTTTTGACGCCGGCTAGCATAGCTGAGACAATATCCGGACTCGTCCGAAAACGGTATATCATCCCACGGTGTTGCTTCTTGAAGCCTACGTCTTGACCATTCCACCCGGTGTCTTCGTTGACCCACAGTTCTTGCAGGACATCTCCGGGGGCGGTGTGAGATAAATCCTACCTCAAACAATCGATTTTTCACAGTTTGGTCGGATACTCGATTTCCTGTGGCATCCTGGAGAACTTACTGTAGATGTCGAGCAGTTGAAAAGGGGTGCATTCTTGCATTAATTACCAGAAGTCGATCCCCACGAGGTGTTGTGATGCGAAGAGATCCACTTTCTGGCCTTCTTGCAGTCATACCTGTTTCTCTAAGGTGTGAAAGGGCACGTGAAATTACACTCTGCGTGGTTCCTAACATATTAGCAATGTCGACCTGGCGATTTCCTCCTTGGTGCATAGCAACGGCTAAATTTCCTTGTTCTGTTGTTAAATGTTTTCTCTGCATTGTTGTTTACTATTAAGAACACACATGTAACAACGAATAAAAAAAAACAATGAACACAAAAAGATCTTAAGAAGACAGGAAAGATTATTCAATCAAACACACAAACTCGACTCGACACTAAGGTTAAACAATTGCAACTGTGTTTTGTTTTCTAACTTCAAACATTTCCGCTTGCTCTAATTATCAATAATAGACGACCATTAGCCGCCAAAGACAAACATATATGTTTTATGTTACAATATCCCTATTCATTTTTGAGTAGTTTATAAGAAATTATGACACTGTGCAATACTAAGTTTTAAATAAATAACAGTTAATATTAATATAATATCAAAACCGTATATACACAATTATTAAAAAGTGGAAACCCGTTAAGTGTCCTTACACAGTACAATTTTTACATTTTGCCACATCATAAACGTAGTATTCTAATAATCATGTGTTTACTTTTACTAGTGCTACGTGATACTTTTCACGGAATTAAAATATAAGCTATATGCAAATTTCCAAGTAACAAATTAGCTCAATTTTTGCATTTGCAGACATGATATTAAATATTCAACAAAATAACGCGAACTGATTTAAGTAGTATTTTAATTTCCAACTAAAATATATGTATTTATACCCAATAATGATATTGATGTATGATTAGTGGAAACGTATGCAAACGATATCTTATTAAACGTGCAATCAAAAGTATAATTAGTTTAACAACATAATAAAGTCATAAACGTTGCTACATCAAAGGAAATTCAAATTTCTCTGTAAATATTAGAAAAACAAACAAGGACAAACTTGTTATGGTCACATACATTATCATAACATTGATATCTAAAAAGCAAATAAGTAATGTACTAGTACAAAGTGTCATTCACAAGACCTATATTAGATTGTAATACATTTAAGTGAGGTTAACGATCTGTTATTTATTTTAGCACGAATCTAATAATTAAATACTATTTGATTTCTGGTTGACAATTTTCAAATCTTGTTTTTGACACACTTTTAACTGAAACTATTCGCACTAGTAACGGTTTAAGTGAAATTATTAATTGTAATATGAATACATACCTCTGCTGACATAAATGCAAACGTGTTCAGTCCTTGGAAGAAACCAACGAAAATACACACAAGGAACATGAACAAGGATAGGGCAAATATGCAGCCTAAAAGCCCTAACAGCTTGACGTGACTCCATGCTGGGGTAGTTGGTGAAAAGGATAACTGCAACAAAATTTTATATGATTATACGTATACTGGTTAAATAACCTGCTAGTAACCGTAGTAGTTTACAGTAATTAGTACACCAATAATTTTATAAAATCAATAAATTAATTAAAATTTAATTAAATTGTTGTATATGACACCAATACACAGAGGTTTTAAAAAGTTTTGCATTACCGAAGCCTATAACTGCTTTTGAATTTTAATAAATGTTTTTTTATAAGTTTGCTAATTATCTTCAACTACTTGCTTGAAATTATCATAACAGTAATGTCATGGGTAACAATCTTCTTAAAACTCCACAGAAAAGATAATATTTTAGCGGATGTTCAAAATAGAATATCTATTATCTATTCAGAAAATAAGCTTCTGATAGATCGAATGGATTGCTGGGAGAAACCAGTCTATGGGCTGTAGACTGGAGGAGAAGCAAACATAACGAGGTGATTACTAATTACTTAAAGTCCATTCAAAACTAATTATTAGGAAAAATTGCAGTGGTATGTTTAAGTTAAGACATTTACGAAATCAGTTGCTCTTTAAATTTCATTAAAAGCTGTACAACGACACATCAGAAGAAACAAATTAAGGTATCGGATCAAAAGAAGTTTGGAAATATTCTTCGTTATAAGCGTGGCTCTTTCAGTTGCTGAAACCTGAAAATCACCGAATTAAAAAAAATCATGTAAAACCGCGCGACTAATGAAATCCTCAGTTTGGCAGGTAGAAGTCTTAATTGTGGTCTAAAGAACATCAAAATTAATTCACAGAACAGTGCCAGAACTGTGATGAAGTAACTTCTAACATCAATAAACTTGGAAAACCCCTTACCACCACTATATTTAGAATACCTAAATACGTATTTCGGAAATTAAGCTGCCATCTTCAGTAGCAACTTGAATTAACTCATGTAATACTAATACTAAGGCTAAGGAATACGTCTGGAGATAAGTCTTTCACCAAGCCAACAATTGAAGTCCAATGAACTCATTGGACTTCAATTGTTGACATTCCCTGCCAAGTTACTTTAGTTAGTTCAAGTTCCTACTGAAGATGGCAGCTTAGTTGTCATAATACTTACTTAGATGTTCTAAACATCGTACTGGTAAGGGGTTTTTCCAAAGTTTATTTACTTAAACCACCGTCTCCAATAAATCGTATTACATCAATAATCATGCTGGGAATACGTATCAGAAGATTTCCAGATGAAAAATATTCAACACAATGTGTATTTCCCATAATGACGCATCCAATCGTCGTTATGGTGTACGGCTATGATCAAGGAGTTGGTCCACTACAAGTACTGTCAGGGTTGATGATTGATTTTGATTTAGCGAGATCTAGGACGCGAATGATGAAAGCCACCAAATAGCACAAAAGTTTTGCAAAATGAGAAAGTCCTGACAAGAAAAGTTTTTTCTTTTCAGAACGTTAGTTCTCCTTGTCGTACAGCAAACTGTTCAACTCGTGAATGACGACCAATAAAATCGATAGGATCGTTTGGCCAGCCCAATCTCCAGACCTGAATCAAAGGAAAACTTATTATAAAGAAACTAATACCCACAAAAAAGAATTACGAGAATTTCTGATTGATGTCTACTTTCGCTGTATTTCGAAGGGGAAACTAGAACAAAAACGGGTACATGCCGTGGTAAAACGATGCCCAAACTCCATTTAAATATTAAAAAATATCTTAATTTAAATAACATATTACATAATGTAGAAGGTTTTTATCTTAATTTACAGTCCATAATTTTTGCAATTAAGAGTATTTTTTTCTAACGGCATTTTTTTATAACCACCATTAAGTGCAGTACTTTTTACGAAAAGTTTTTTTTTCAAAACGTTAATGCTTTTAGCCTTACAGAAAACGGTTTAAATCATGGATGACGTCCAATACAATTGATACGATGATTTGGCCAGTGCGATCCCCAGACCTGAATCCAATGAGAGTTTGTGGCAAAAGAAATAAAACCCACAAAAAAGAATTAATACAATTTCTGATCAATGTCTGGTTTAGCTGTATTTCGAAGGAGAAACTACAAAAAACTGGTATATGCCATGGTAAAACGATGCCCAAAGTCCATTTAAATATTGAAAAACAATTTAATTTAAATAACATATTACATAATGTTCAAGGTTTTTATGTTAATTGGCAGTCCATAATATTTGTAATTTAGATTATTTTTATTCTAACGGCATTTTTAACCACCATTAGTGCAGTATTTTTTAAGAAAGGTTTTTTTTCAGAACGTTAATGCTCCTCGCGATAGAGAAGTGTTTAAATGGTGGATGACGACCAATAAAATCGACAGGATCGTTTGGTCAGCGTAATCCCCAAACCTAAATCCAATGAGAATTCATGGCAAAGGAAATAAAACCCACAAAAAAGAATTAATAGAATTTCTGCCTGGTTTTGCTGTACTTCGGAGGAGAAACTAAAACATCTGGTACATGGCATGGTAAAAAGATGTGCAATGTTCAATTGAATATTAAAAAGTATTTTTATATTAAAATAATACATTAGATAATGTTGAAGGTTTTTGTCTTAATTTAGATGACATAATTTTTGTAATTTAGGATAATTTTTTCTAACTGCAATTGTTTATAACCAATATTTCTGAAGTACTTAAAAAAAGTTTATTTTTCAGAACGTTAGTTAATGCTCCTTGCCATAGAGCAAACTGTTTAAATCGTGGATGGCGACCAATAAAATCGATAGGATGGTTTGGCCAACGCAATCTCCAGATCTGAATCCGATGAAAACTAGTGGCAAGGAAAAAAATCCACAGAAAACGAATGAACAAGATTTCTGCTTCATATCTGGTTTCGCTGTATTTCGAAGGAGAAACTATAAAAACTGGTACATATGTACTATTTAGGATAAAAAATTTGCAATGTCTAATTTAATGTTAAAATTTGTCTAAGTTTAGATAATATATTGTATGATGTTGAAGGCTTTTATTTTAATTTATATTATAAATTATTTGTAATTTAGAATGTTTTTCTAACTATTATGAATCAACATGTCTACTGTACTTTTTAATTATAGTATAGTGATTAAGTACCTACATCATAGATAATGGAAAATATTTGAAAGAAGTGCGTTTAAACTTCACTTTTCCTATATTTTTAAAGTGATGCATAACTTTTTAGACCACTGTGTGTAAAAAGCACCTTTAATTACAGATAATTATATTTAAAACACAATAGGACTGCTTCTTTATACTTCAAATCCTCATTGCAAAATCTGAGGATAATTTTCGCATATTTCTCCTCCAAAGTATGTTTTTATCAGTTAGCAATCATGTTTTAGAAACAATGTAGTCTGCAAGATAATTACAGTAGTTACATTGTTTTAAAATGTAATACTTACATATTCGAACCTATCCTTTCCAAGTTGAGAAAGGAGATGTAAAAATCCCAGTAAGGAAAACCAGGAACACCACAAGAGAACTTCTTCCAAAAACTGCACGTTGATGACACCAAACACAAATATGAACTTATAAAAAACAAAGTTCCAGAATTTTTCTTCTAAATGTTGTTGTTCGGACACACGTAGCTGTCCGAATACTAATTTTTGGACACAGCGACCCACCAAGATTAACCAGCAGTACGCCATGTTGATCATCGTCTGTAACAAATAATAAAATATATTAATTTTTTAACCCCAATTAAGTAGTCGAAAATTGTAACACCAATACAATTTTATTAAATGAATAGTACAGAATCTTTGAAAAATTTGAATTTTTACTGAAAAAATTAACACTAAAGATGAGACAAAACAATAAAAAAAATCAAGGTTAAATAAAAGTCACCATACTTAGCACTTTTATGATACGCATCTATATCACATACTTATCGCAAAAAGAGGAGAATGCATGATAATTTACGTGCTCAAGGATGACATTTCTAATTTAGAATTTTCGATAGCTCCATAGATTTCCCAATTACGTCCTACGAGATTAAAAGTTTGCTTCGATAATCATAATTAGGAAAATCCGGAGTGTAAGCACTAAAAGCTGTTAAATAGATAGGCAATTAAGCAGTAAAGGTCATTAAAATAGACATTAAAATTATAGTAATAAAATAATGTATAAATTTAAAAAAATGTTTATAATAGAAATATAAATACACATGAAAATCACGTGGAAGCTACGAGTATTTTATATTAATATTAATAACTATGTAACATTGCACTGTATAACTAATATCTTCATAGACACTGTAGGAACTTTCTCTTCTTCCTTTATCCTTATACCCTTGTAGAACATCGGATTTGTGTTGTATCCAGCTCTTGTGAAGTGTTTTCCACTCAGTTTGCTTAGGTTAGTGTCTTCATTTGTCCAATTGTTTTCCCTCTGCTCGTTCCTAGTTCAAGTATTTCATCTACCCGCGCCTTCCTTGCTCTACTTCGTCTCTATATCTTATACCTGCCTGCCTACATTATCCTCTTGGCCAGTCGATCTTCAACCATGCTTAAAATGTGGCCAAACCATTTCAATTGATCGTTTTCGATCCTCCCCATTATTGGTTCTTGTTCTATACTCCCTTTAATGCTTTCGCTTTTTATGTAGCCGACTATGTTTTTCCTTGGTCTACGTACGTCAATGTAGGTACCACTACGACGGTATATCCATATTTTTTAAACTTTCCGTCGCTTGTTATCACACTTTTCAAGATACTCATTTACTGCTACCATCTCCAACAGCAAATCCCAGCCGTCGTAAAATACTTTCATACTTTCGATGTTATTTCCTTCTCATATTAACTTTCCTCAATTTGGGTTTATTTCGATTTTCATAAATATATAATATTATATTCTGCGAGGCTTTCGCGGTTTCTCGAACTGTCAATATTACAATTTACTTTCGGCTTAGACCGCGTCGTCATTTGGGAACTACACCCAGCATATCAACCGGGATCTACAATATCCCTTGCTCCTGTGGCTCAAATTACATCGGACAAACTGGTCGTTCCATTGAGTGCAGATTGCGAGAGCACAAAGGTGATTGCAAAGATAAACGCATCACAAAATCTGCGGTGGCTGAACATACTGGTTTAACTGGACATAAGATGGATTTTGACAATGCTCGGGTACTCGCCAGAGTGCCTCATTACTTCCCTCGTATCATATGTGAAGCAATTGAAATTGAAAAATAACCTAACAACATAAACAGGGAGGATTGTTGTAGACTCAGTAAAGCTTGGACTCCAGTAGTTTATCCTCTAAGGACTCCTATGCATCATCGATCACACGATCACGCTCCACCGGATCCGTCTTTGCCCAACGGTGACAGCCAACCAGAACTCCGTCGTTCTGCCCGACTGGCTCAAAGAGGTTTAAATACATCCGCTTCCCGGATTTAAGTTCAGTGTCCTATTCACTCTGAAGATGGAAGCTGCAATGTCTTGCGAAACGTTAGTTTGTGTGGGTTCACAAATAGCTAACAGGCATAAGCCGATTAAGTATTATTGTCCTGGCAAACAAAATACATCAAGATCAAATCCTTGTCCGCCCCAAGGTTTGATTAATATAAGCACACGGCCCTGTTTAGGCAGGCAGGGCCTACGAACAAATATTGCTCAAACTTCTAGAGCAAATGCTTGCAAAGACAGACACGCTACAGGTCGGTTCTTACCTGATAATGCTGGGTGTAGTTCCCAAATGACGACGCGGTTTAAGCCGAAAGTAAATTGTAATATTGACTATATAATATTAACTTAAAATTAATATTTTGTTAACAGCCTTTTCGTCCCACTGCTGGGTACCGGCGTTTTTCTCTACAAGGTGCTTCTCATCCGCACGGTAGAATCATGGGAAAACTACAGTTTAACGTTGAATCCGAACGACAGAAATTCCAGAGAAGGATTTTGGCGTTAAAACGCCACGGTTGCCAACCGAATTGGGAAATATTTATGCAAGGTTATTTAAAATATTCTCAAGGATGACTGTGTGTAGGGTTTTATTAAACGATATTCCCTAAATCAAATTCGAAAAATGACATTTATATTAATGTTTCTTTTTATTCAGTGTAAGTGTTTGTATGGGATAAAAACCTCTGAAGGTGATTGTAAAATAATTTCCCTGAATATGGTGTGAAAAATCCACTATATAAATTTGCACTTCTTAGAAGGTGGAAAATACATTTTAAGGGATGAAATGCTAAAATTTGTAATTCCGCTTTGAAACAATACGAAATCTAAAAAATAATTAAAGCAAACATCAACAATCTGTTACCTTAGGCAAAATAGATAATATAGTCTAAAGCCTGTGGAGCTACTAAGATCTTTAAAATTAGCTGATATTGTTTTTTTTAATTAGTAAACTACATATCAAAAATTGTAATAAGCTGCAAATTGATTAAAAATAATATAAAAAAATTTTCTTATTAAAATCAGAACAATGTCAAGACTTGCAACCAATTTTTGTTGTTACCAGTATTATTATAAGCAGGGACGAAATTATCACAATTTACCTAAGTTGGTAATTCTCTAATAGAAAGACATTATCAATAATTACCTTTATTATGGGTACCATAAAGAAAGGAATTCATGGTTTGCCTACGAAAAAAGCTGCACTAGAGTTTGAATCCCAAGGCCAGTTTTATGATCCCCATAAAAGGTAAAAAAACTACCAATCAAATTTTTTATGGGGTAGAATTTAGTTGCCTTTACAAATACAGGCAAGTTGCCCAAAATTTGGCCTCTAATAACTATTACTCACTCAAATGATTTTTACAGCCCATTAATTACGGTGTTCTTCTAGATTGTTTATATCCCGTTCTGAAGATTGTAGGTGTAAGATATTTTAGAAAGGACATTCAAGACTGAAGATCACACAAGGTTAACTGCATCATACTGAATCATAAATTCAACTTTAGATCGTCATTGTCTATGAAAAAAATTGAAATTACTTGTTAAACAGAATTGTGATCCAGTAAGAGCATTTTACTATATACAAGTAGGTATACATTTTAAAGCCATTTCTAACGTCTTGTTAAACTGTCAACTTGTACATTTTCGTAGCACTGTCTACTTCTAATAACACCAATGTAAGGAGAAGTTTAATAAGACAGTCGCGAAATTGCTGCGTAAAGAAACCAGGCAATATTCTATTACAGTACAAAAAAATCTTTTTTTTTTTTAATTAATACTGAAACTGATGTCACAGCTAAGTGAATGTTAAGATTGAACTTTTAAATTGCTGCTTGGATCGTTTCTAACTTCAGCAGGGCTTGAGAAGCATCGATTTTAAAACTTTTCCAAAGCACTAAAACCGAACAGTCTTGTATTATATACTTTACTAAATTATTAATGTTAGAATGTTGGGCAATTTTGAAAATGAGAAATGATACAGAATTACAGAGTGGAGGTGACTTAGAAGGCAACTATAACCAGCCTGGTTTAAGATGATTCTATAGTTACCAAAAATTAAATATTGCATTTTACATAGACAAAGGATTATTATATTCGTTTCCCTGTACACCACCAACCTTAGGGCCGTCTATCTGAACGCTGGAAAGCCAACTGCGGCCAATTTAAAAGGCAATACGTATAATGGACGATAAAATAAATTGGTAAGAAAGCCTTGGCATTGTTCTATTTGTAAAAAAATCAGTTAAATCTTGCGATAGAGGGATGGTAGTGTGTAATAATGTCAAGAAATTCACTAAATTATTTCCACATATGTATGTAGTAAAAATAGATTAATTTCGACGTATTTTTGCACTACTTCTGGCAAATTTTTATCACAAGTTCTTATAATATAATAATTTTTAACAATTGTTTCACCTTATTTCAAACTTAGATATTATGTGGTCTACTAGTTATAACATCCACAAGGGGAAAAGTTACTTATTAAGCGCAGAACGGAATATAAGGATGCCCTGCATAAGAGAATGATGTCTCAAAAATTAGATTGAAGAAGCTTTATTACATTCCCAGCATCATATAGCAGTTACTTTGAAATACACCTGGCATTTCCAGTTAGGATTCAAAGGCTCTATATTCTTATTTTTGCGCCTCTTGATACTTCTTTGGATTGTAATACACTTGCTAGTGCTCCAGCGCTTCCGCTTTCTTTAGTTATTCTTTTATTTATTTCTTCGCTTATACAATGTTTATTTACTAAAAATTCGTTGCTGTACATTGCAGTTACATAAGCACTATGTTTGACCAAAAGGTAGTCCGAAAAAGTGATATAAGTTCGAATACCTCATCTTTGGCATATACTATAAGCACTCGGCGACAGTTAATCCTATCACCTATTTATTTTATCAGTTAGAATCAGGAAAACAGTAAAAAAAATACCAATGGTGGCGGCTTAAATAATGAAGAACAAAAGGTACCAAAATATTCATCACAACTTGTTCCACAGTTTCTTACAATTCAAATATCATAGAATCTTGTACAGTCGGGAATCAACCAAAGGAATATTTATTATCGACAAAGTTGTCGACTTTTGTTAATGTTTCTGTAAACTTTGTCGATATGTCAAAAAAAAAATACCTACTGTATACACCAAAACAATGATGTTACTTGCGTACTGCTTTCAGTAATAATATGTACATTATAGAAATGGTGTGGATCCGGCTTTAGCATGGTTTCATTTGTATGTGTATAATCTGCCTTGCACAATAAATACAAAGAAGGTCTAGTGAAGTTAGTAATTGGAAATTAGTATACAAAACAAAAAAAAATGCTTAATGACATGCGATTGAAACCTTTTCCAATCTTTCATTATTCTTAAGCCGGGAATCCATCAAAGCAACACTTGTCGGCGGCTGTGTTAGTTTATGAAAAAAGTTCACAAATGTCCAATAATGTTTTTACTTGGGAGGGGGTACATTGAAGAGAAAGCATGTAGACGATAATAGATTCACTCCACCACTTGCCAAAGTCTACTCATAAATATTTGCAATGTGTGTATGGGGCCGGCTTTAGATATAACATGACAAACTCGTTAAGGAATGAAAAAGATTTGGAAACAGTACTAGGAATAATCAACGTATTGAGAATAAATAGAATCTAATGTATGTGACAAAACTAGCCAATCACGCTCTCTAATAAATATAAATACCGGAATATATTGACAGTTGTATTATGCATTGTCAGGATGTGCTTCTCAAAAAGGAAAATCGATTATTTCCGTATGCAATTTGGTTAAAAAAATGGCTATTCCCAACAAATAGTACAGAGTGCGGCAGTTTAAGTATCAGAAACACGGACTTTTGTTAAGGAACGAAAAGAATTATGGGTTTTTGAGAAGCGGCGCTACAGAAGATTAACAAAAGTGGGCTGGATAGACAAAACTGACAATGGTCTAAGACAGGAGCAAATGATAGAGGGATATCATATGAAGAATACGCTCTGATACTCTCTGTACTTGCAAATACTTAAGACATGAAAGACTGATGAAACCATCATTGGAAGAACTAAGAAGGGAAATTGTCCCTGGACAAGCAAGGCTTGGTATACATGCCAAATAATAAATGATACAAATTATACCGAAAAGTAGAGAGTAACCTGAGTCAATGACGGGATGAGGCAGTGCTGCGGACCAAAGTAAAAGTTTTACAAAAACTAGAAGTGGTTTCTACCTATATTACGTATTATCCAAACTGCTTGGTAGCTGTTTAGTTCTGTAGTATCCATGTATGCTTTCACTATTTAAGGATATTTTCTTTGAGATGCTTCAACAGTATAACATCATTTTATGGAAGTCCAGCAAATACACATTTGGTCACTCTCATTTAGTATGTAGCATTCAACCACTCTCATTGCCTCCTATTCCAGTTAATGTCTCTTTATATGGAAACTAAATTGATATTGTCAATGTATAAATAGGAAGTACAATAGAAAACGAGTCAACCGCATAAGGAATCGGCGTGAGTAAGTGTAGGAATGTAAACATCTTTTTCCAAGGTGTACCACGCGTCTCGCCTATCATCTATTACATTCAAGATTTAGTGAATGCGTGAATGTTGCAGGTAGAGCAGGTTTCCAACCTAGGTATGTCAAACCTTAAGTACGTGTTTCTTAAGTTACATAAAACGGAATTACAATACTAGTTGAGCATCTTAAAATATGTAAGTTCGAGACCTAGACATTGCTGAAACAGTGAAAATCTCGTTGCAACGTGCCACACACCCGGGCTGAATCCGGCTTTGGTAACATACCATGAGCTCTAAATGACTCAATCTAGTATTTCCGTCGTTCGGATTCAACGTTAATCTATAGCAGAAAAGAACGTCGAATGAAGGCTATTGCCGGTTATAAGCAATAAAAATCGGATAATATTCAGATGAGGGCTTCAAAATCCTTTGTGGGCCTACTGTAATAATTTCCTTCTTTCGAAAGAAATTAATAAGATCAATAGCTTGCGGATACGCATCAGCAGTACTTTTCAATCAACTTGCTTTTTCTCTATTATCCATGTAGATGGGTTGTCCAGATTAGTTTCAACCCTAAACCGTGCACCCTTTGTACTGACAGTGGAATAATATTTAAGAAAACTTGCCACATTCCTCACTACGAACAGTACAATATTACGCAATGGTTATCTGAGAGCGGATTTCTCATGGATTATTGCAGTTCTGATGAAGTCTTCGACCTACCTTAACCTTCTGCATTAATCTAAGCAAACGCCCGATCTGCTCTGTCGAATCTCATTTGGCATACAAATGGCAAACTGACAATGCTTTTATGCCACGCTAACATTTTGCATTCCTATTTTACAGCTACAAATTATCTAACGGAAACAAGATAAAGGTTTCTATTAAATTAAAATTTTTTCAGTATTTTCTCCGTGTTTCTTGGCGGAAACTGAATTTTCACTAAAGGCTTGGTTTTCAGCGCGTTCTTTCGACTGATTGAACCAAAGAGAAAGCTTTATGTCAGCTCGATTTTATATGAAAATTGATTCTCGCGAAAACGATTTGCAGCAAGAGTATTTCTGTGTGTATTTAAATATGTCGGAAAACATTCTTAAAAGTATTATGGGAAGTAACAGCTAACTCTATCATTTGAAATGGTTCTGGTGCTCTTATAGTAAACCCAAGCTTTAATTGCTAACACCGATCAGTTAGTAACATTTGCGTATAGTATTGAAAAATGTTAATGCAACTATTACCAAGATTATCGAAAAAAAAAAATATCAAACTGGTTCCAGTTTACAATGCTACAATTTCATAAATCGGAATTTGCTTCGCAGTGTTGGCCAAGCTACATCCTCTGTATACGGCCTCAACAGAACTCCTGAGAACATTTCCAAAAATACAACCTTAATTGTCTGCAATTAAATGGGACCAGTGTACAACAATGCAAAGTTAATCGGTGTCAAGGTTTGCGAATACATTTTCCAGTTGAGGCGTTGCATAAGGATGTTATGTTAGTTTACCAAATTAGTTTTCGTTACTATTAGAGGCTTTTTAAAACACTACAGTAACTACTGCAATCGATTTTAATTGGGTAATCAAAAAGCAATTATGTCGCTTGTTAGAACCTATTTACAAGATAAACGCTACATTTAAGTATGCAATGAACGGAATAACAATAAAGGCGAACTCATTTTTATAAAAGTGAAAGCTAAATTTGTTAGTAATTTACTCTCATTTCTATTCTTCTTCGAAATTCTTTGAATATAGTAAAGTAACAATACTAATAATATCTTGTTATATAAATTTCATCTAATTTTGGAGAGGTGCAATGGTGTTAAATGTTTAAATCGATATCAATTCCTATAAACGTATTTAGCAAAAATATTTTGTTGTTAATAATTTTTTATTTTCTTTCTAAATAACTTATTTAGTCTAGAAAAAATATAATCAACAGTTATGCTTTAAATAAGCCGATAACGTACTTTACGAATGTTAAATATTATAATGCTTACTGATAGCAATGGTATAATCTACCAGTGATTAAAAATAGAACATTTATCTTGGTACGAATTTCAACGTTATCCTTGACGTAAATCTACACTAATTGGAGACAAATGAGCAATAACAAAAAATACAATGATTCTGTGAATAAATGACATTAAATTTAAATTTTTCCTTCCTTAACGGTGTCAAAAACGATTATTGATCACCGTCACGATTCAAGAACAGAAAGCATTTTCAGATTCGCGAGCAATTCAGTAACGCTGCATTAAACCCTGCAGAAAGCATTTGGAGGAAATGGCGCGTAAAAAGAATTAAAAGTCTCCTAACTTTTTCAGTGGGTATAACTTAC
The DNA here is from genome assembly GCA_014611495.1 of Limonius californicus. Taxonomy (NCBI): domain Eukaryota; kingdom Metazoa; phylum Arthropoda; class Insecta; order Coleoptera; family Elateridae; genus Limonius; species Limonius californicus. The sequence goes on along the minus strand of JABXWE010019517.1, from coordinate 6,637 downwards.
AGAAACAGATTACGAAGTTAATAACAAAGTATATATAAGGTTATGCGCAGTTGCGATTTAATTGTCCTTTTGTTGAATTGAAAATCAGTCTGCTATGGTACACAATAAAATACTGTGACCTTACTGGATTCTTTAATTATTGTGCATTGTCCCGAAAAATAATCGTAGCTACAACAATTAACAATTAAGGGCAAAATAAACAGCCATCAATTCCAAAATTCAATTCAATCCAAACATCAGAAAGTGGTGTACATAAAATTGTAAAAATAATTTGATATTAAATTCGTTATCTTACGGTGACCATATCTTTTTGGAGAAATTAAAGAACAAACCAGAAATTGTTGCACTAAAACTAAAGAGCCTTATAACATTTATTATAAAATATAATAAGCAACACCAATAATAACCAACACAACATAGTGAACAACGTTTCAAACAATCTTCATATTACTTTAAAAAAATTTCATTTTGATAGTTTTTACAAGAAACAACTTTTTGTAATAGATCGCTTTTTGTGTTTTAGAAATTCATAAAACTCTATAAACGTCATCTCGAACTTGCATATGATATAAATACTGGTTTGGAACGTTTCAATTTTTTAACTGGGTTTTCTCAGTGGACCACATATTATTTACTATTGAAAATACCCGTTCGGTGGGGGTATTAGATCCAGGGAGACCAAACCAAAAACCAACCATTTTTTGAATGTTTTTAAACGACATGTTGGTAAAATATTTAAAAACTCCAACGCACAGGTGACACATCTTTTAATACCTGAAACTTCTTCAAATATGTAGTTCGCCGTCACTTATATTATATACAAGTGACTAGAACAGAACAAAACGTCTTTCTCCATCTTCACCAACAGAGGGATTTCTTGTAATAAGACCCATTCAAGCTGTCCCAATTATTTAAAAAATCAGTGCAATGACAGTGTCATGTTTCTATGGACCGTCTGTTGCGCGCCGGTATTCAATATACTATTTCAATTCACAAAATAAATGTTAAAATGAACATTTTAGAAAAAAAATTACAGAGAGCAGAGCTGTGAAGAATGGACTGTCCTCTCAAACAAAGGACGTACGGTCACCGTAGTTATCATCGACTCTATATTAATTCAAACAGCAAATATACACCAAACACATATTAAACTACGTAGTGACAATTTAATTTATTTTAACGTCAAGACCAATGACGTGGTAATTAGAAGAAATATTGTTTCCGGATAGACAATGTTCATAAATTTAAATATCAGAACCAATGCTTCCTCCAATAATTAAATAGTTATTATTGCCTTCGGATGGGCAATGTCTCTAAAGTGTACTTATTTGTTTGTTTATAATTTTAGATTTCCATTGGCTACAATAAGAATAAATAATTTAAAAAATTTAAATATCAGAACCAACCAGTTCAGTTATTTGCTCGTTTATGATTATAAACCCCGTTGTGTGAAGTAAATAGGAAATTAAATAATTACACAAATTTAAACGTCAAAGCTGATGCTTCCTCCAACAATTAAAAATTAACTAGGAGAATCATTGCCTTCGGATGGACAACGTGTCTTAAAGTGTGGTATTTGCTCGTTTATGATCATAAAATCCAATGTGTGAAGTAAATAAGAAAACAAATAATTAAACAAACTTTAAACATCACAACTGATGCTTCCTTCAACAATTAAAAATTAATTAGGAGAATCATTGCCTTCGGATGGACAACGTGTCTAAAGGTGTCGGTATTTGCTCGTTTATGATCATAAATTTCCATTGTGTGAAGTAAATAGGAAATTAAATAATTACACAAATTTAAACGTCAAAGCTGATGCTTCCTCCAACAATTAATAATTAATTAGGAGAATCATTGCCTTCGGATGGATAACGTGTCTAAAAGTGTCGGTATTTGCTCGTTTATGATCATAAATTTCCATTGTGTGAAGTAAATAGGAAATTAAATAATCACACAAATTTAAACGTCAAAGCTGATGCTTCCTCCAACAATTAATAATTAATTAGGAGAATCATTGCCTTCGGATGGACAACGTGTCTAAAAGTGTCGGTATGTACTCGTTTATGATCATAAATTTCCATTGTGTGAAGTAAATAGGAAATTAAATAATTACACAAATTTAGACGTCAAAGCTGATGCTTCCTCCAACAATTAATAATTAATTAGGAGAATCATTGCCTTCGGATGGACAACGTGTCTAAAAGTGTCGGTATGTACTCGTTTATGATCATAAATTTCCATTGTGTGAAGTAAATAGGAAATTAAATAATTACACAAATTTAGACGTCAAAGCTGATGCTTCCTCCAACAATTAATAATTAATTAGGAGAATCATTGCCTTCGGATGGACAACGTGTCTAAAAGTGTCGGTATGTACTCGTTTATGATCATAAATTTCCATTGTGTGAAGTAAATAGGAAATTAAATAATTACACAAATTTAGACGTCAAAGCTGATGCTTCCTCCAACAATTAATAATTAATTAGGAGAATCATTGCCTTCGGATGGACAACGTGTCTAAAAGTGTCGGTATGTACTCGTTTATGATCATAAATTTCCATTGTGTGAAGTAAATAGGAAATTAAATAATTACACAAATTTAGACGTCAAATCTGACGCTTCCTCCAACAATTAAAAATTAACTAGGAGAAGCATTGCCTTCGGATGGAAACGTTTCTAAAAGTGCACTTATTTGTTTGTTTATGATCGTAGGTATCCATTCCCTACAATAAAAAAAACATAAATAATTAAAAAAAAATTAAATATCAGAACCAAGCCTTTCTCCAACAATTAATATTAATTAGGAGTATCATTGCCTTCGGATGCACAACGTGTCTAAAAGTTCCGTTATTTGCTCGTTTATGATCATAAATTTCCATTGTGTGTAGTAAATAAGAAAGTAAATAATTAAACAAATTTAAACATAACCGATGCTTCCTACAACAATTAAAATTTAATTACGAGAATCATTATCTTGGGATGGACAATGTCTGTAAAAGAGAAGGTTATTTGCTTGTTTATAGTCATATATTTCGATTGCGTACAGTGAATAAGAAAATAAATAATTAAAAATAATTTAAACATAGAAAAACCGATGTTTGCTACAACAATTAAAATTTAATTACGAGAATTATTGTTTTAGGGAGGACAATGTCTCTAAACGTGCAGTTATTTCATGATTCAATACAATGGATTTCCATTGCCTAGAATAGGTAAAAAAGAAAATATCTATAAAAACTTGAACAATAATAAAAATTTAATTACGAAGAACATGGCCTTCCAATGACTAAAAATGCTGATATTCAATTATATAATGTAACACCCCCATTAATAAAAAAAAATTGTTTAAGTGATTAAGTAAAAATTTAATTGAGCCAGTCGCTGTTAATTTATGAAAATTAAATGTTATCTCTTTCATATACATCTTTAATTGCTTCAAATATTTATTCAAGTTCTTTGAGCTACAAGGTAATTGGTTGCTGGGTCGAAGAAGATACACAAGAAATTTTACTGGAATAAACATGTAATTACCAGATAATTATAAGATAAGAAAATACCATGCCTTAATTAGGCATGAACTTAACTAAATTAAACATTTTTTGTATAGTACCTACCCGTTGTTGTTGACTATAGCCTACAGATGATAAACTTTCAATTTATTAGAGTGAACATGAGTATAATTGAAAAGGACTTGCGCGGAATGTAATCAAAACATTAATAGGGCAAGAGCTGTATGCTAACGAACTGCGACAGATTAATTACTATAACTGAAATTATTCAGAGGTCATTTTAATAAATCCTTCCAAATTTTGTTGCGTTAATGTATTCGTATGTCATTGAACACCTTCACGCTAAACGTAGAGCTAAAATTCAAAAGTAGAAGATATAAATATACTGGAAGAAGTTATTGGTGGAAATACTAGCATTGTACGAATCCGAAGTTATGTAGATATGGAAATTATAATTACGAATTTTATTATGTATTTTAGGTCTTTGTATTTATGTCGCAGCTGAACTCTAACATCCTAGTCTTTAATATAAAATGTTTTTATTTCGCTTTATACGCTACGTACTAAAGGGCGTTTGCAAAAAAAACTAGAGCAGGCCATGGACGTAAAAACATATGTCTTAACTGCATAGTTATGTAATGTGTTTCTTGCAGCAAACCCAAGTTACTTCTGAACAAGTGAACTAAGATTAGGTTAGATAATGTCAATGTCAAAATGTTTAAAATAAAAGTTTATTAACTTCACAATAATCTTCTTACTACGACACAAAAAGCATTGTGGCTTTTCGTAATGGCCAAAAAGTAGTTGGTGCATGGCAGTATTCAATTCGTGGTTGTATGCAGGATATTCAGTACGAATATCCAGACCTAGTGATCGACTACAACTCGTCTTACTCCGAGTTAAAAAATTCGATACAGTTACTTTAAAAAACGACTTTGCTCCACCTACAAAACAGAATTAAAAAAGTATTTAAAATCGATTTTATGATTATCTCTCGCAAAAGTATTAATGAATATTTTATAATTAGTAAATAATAATGTGTGGTAGTGGCTCAGTTAGCAGACCGCTTCCATTCAAGGCAAAACGTCTATAATGGCTTGGATTCGACCCGCATAACCAAGCGTATAAGAATCTTGTATTGCAACCCACCACACACAATTCTCCAATCCGACTTTGGCAACCGCAAGGTTTTTCTTAATACCAAAAACTATCTCCAGAATTTGTGTTTAGCATTCAACGTTATACTGTATGTCCCTATGTTTCTACGTTAGTGCTAAGGAGAAACACGTGGTACAGAAGAGGCCGATGTCCAGTAATGGGACGAAAAGATTGTTGACGAAATATTTTTTTTTATTTTTATTTATATTTATGAAGATATTACATACAGCACAATATTAGTAAGACTACTATACTATCTATATAGTTTTATATTACGTAGTATAGTATAGTATAGTATAGTATAGAATAATATAGTGCAGTTTAGTAAAATAGTATCCTATAGTAGAATATGTATTGTAATAGAATAATATATAGTTTTTTTAGTGGTTTAATATACTATACTATGGTAGTTATAGTAGCAGTAGTATATTTTGTACAACTTCGAGAATTTAAATAAATATCTTTTTTCTATATAGGTATTATTTAAGAGGTACCACAATTAATAATAACAACATCACTTGGTTATAGCATATGTACGTGTAGAGATCCTCAAAAAAGTTTGTTGTAACGAAAGTAACACGTCAACAACACTACGGGATGAAATAAAATGTTGCTGTAAAGAATGATCAATAAGTAACGGTTCTTACAAACTGTTATCGTCTAGATTGTGTTTGTTTCCTAGGTACCAAGTCTATTTTAATTCTCTTAATATTATCCAATAATTTTATTGGGACGGATGTATGATCAGGGAAAACAGTGATATATGGTATAGTTGTTTGAAGTCGTGCTATGAAAGGACATTATACAAGAAAATATTAAGCATACAGACCATTTTTTGCAAATGTTATATTCGATGTACATAGGTAAACGTGTATGATATAAAGGAAGAAATTAACTGCAATACAGATCTTGACAGGGACTAGCAGATTGATTATAGTATAGGTGAATGTTAGTTATTATTAAGTTATTACCATATGTATAACGAGCTATACTGTTGTTCATAAAAATACTCATTAGACTATTAAAGCTTGTCGATTATAAAATGTAACACCTATCAAGTTGAAACCACTATACTGAAAAAAGTGCACTCCCATAAAGCTCCGGGCCAAAACCTAATCACTGGCAAAATACTAAAAGAGTTACCAGATAAAGGATACTAGTTCATAACTTACCTATTCAACACAGTCTTAAGACTACGGTACTTTCCCGACCAGTGGAAAAACGCTATGGTAATTCTAATACTAAAGCCAAGTAAACCTAGTGATCAACCCACGTCCTACAGACCCATCAGTCTTCTACCAGTGTTATCCAAAGTATTCGAGAAAATGCTTTTAGGAAAGCTGTACCCAATTCTCCTGGAGAAACACGTCATACCTGACCACCAATTCGGATTCAGAAGAAATCATGCAACAATAGAGCAGGTACACAGGGTAGTGAACAAAATCATTAAGGACTTCGAAGAGCGAAGATATTGCGCTGCGGTGTTCCTGGATGTCACACACGCGTTTGATAAGGTTTAGCACGATGGCCTCCTTTGCAAACTAAAGAAAATCTTACCTACGGACTACTATGAAATACTCAAATCCTATCTAACTAATAGACACTTCCTTGTCAAATATGGCAACAAATTAACACCCCTACACCCTATCACCTCGGGAGTACCCCAAGGAAGCGTTCTGGGCCCTATTTCGTACTTGATATTCACAGGGCACCTGCCGATCTGGCAGGAAACATGGTTGCTACTTTCGGCAATGATACGGCTATTGTTACATTGCACACAGATCCAAACCAAGCATCCCAAACGTTACAAATTCATCTATAAATAAGTGGACGCGACTGCCTCCCTGGACTTTCCCATACTGGAAACTGTTCATATCATCTTTATTCAACAGTAGAGATATTTTCCTCAAAACGGTTGTTCAAGTGCTATCCTAAAACCTTGCCTCGTAACGAATAGACTTACAAGG